>JADRCD010226774.1:0-42523 GCA_019843815.1 Montemys delectorum
AAGAAAGAAAGAAAGAAAGAAAGCTCACTATTTTAATCCTGGTAACCAGTCCATGATTAATGCAGAGACACGAAGAATAATTTTAAAGCTAAGTGCCTGCCCTCTCAGCAAATTGCCAGGGTCTCAACTTCCTCTGTAGGTTTACTTTTAGACTGGCCTGCACATCATATCATCCCCCAGCCCACTGTACCTCCTGGCCTCCAATTCATCCCCTGTCTTAGTTAAGGTTTCTATTGCTTTGATGAAATGCCATGACCAAAAAGTGAGTTGGGGAGGAAAGGGTTTACTTGACTTATACTTCTAGATCATAGTCCATCACCGATGTCAGCACAGGAACTTAAGTAGGGCTGGAACCTGGAGGTAGGAGCTGATGCAGAAGCCATGGAAGAGTGCTACTTCCAGACCCAGGATCACCAGCCTAGAGATGACAGCACCCACAGTGTGTTGGGTCCTCCCTCATTGATCACTAACTGAGAAAATGCCTTACAACTAGATCCTATGGAGGCATTTTCTCAGCTGAGGCTCCTTCCTCTCTGATGACTCTAGCTTGTGTCAAGCTGACACACAAAGCCAGCCAATCCATCTCCTGATCCAGTGCACCTCCTATCAATTTCTGGATCCCAGGGCCTTATTTATCTCCCTTCTAAATATCATACTTAGATGACCTAAAAGACAAGACAAATTTCATTCTATCTCAGAATCCCTTTCTTTCTATAATTTGTTTGGTAGTAAAGTTAGTAGCCAACATAGGAACTTCATGGACGATCTTTTGTAATCCTCAGCACACCTCACACGTCTGTTACGGTGGGATGGAAAAGCGTGTTAACTTGCAGACGACTACCATCTAAGACACACGCATATTTTGGCTCAGAAGGCCACACCTCAATACTTTCCAAGCAAGCAAGCTGGAAATCTCAATAACCCTGTAAAAATTCCCACCACACACATGGCACCTGCTCCTCCCTGAGTCTCTGAGAAGAAATTCTTCTCAATATCGCTTCTGCTCAGCCCCTTAGCATTTCTCCTCTGAACGACGTCAATAACTACCAAATTGATATCTGGACTTAAATATTTATAAGCTGTTTCTATAATTCAAGTACCTTCGCTACCCTAATTGCTAAGTTTGTTAAGTCCAAGTTCCCTACTACCCTATCTCTCTAATTTCATCCCATTTTCCAAATGTACACGTAGTACTAATCTGGCCCTGGTACAATGTGGCTCTCTTTACCTAGATGTGGTAGGATTGCCTGGGTCACATGACATTTTTCTGGGCTGTCTTGTGTCAGTTCCCAAAACTCTTCTTCCATATTCCAATCTCCCAGGAGATTAGGCATTCCTTCCTTATTTTTAATTCAAACCCATAAATGGCTATTTTATTTATTTGTCCCTTCTTCCTGGCTCACACTGCTTTGAGGGCAGTGAATCTATATTAAAAACATATTCAGGAATGTGGCATATTATTAAGGGGTGTGCACTTAAAGACCTCTTCTGAAAAGCCAAAGGGTTGATGTCTGGCTTACATGTCCCAGCACAGAACACATGGAGTGTTAGAAAAGAATTCATACCTACTGAAGCCAATCAACAGTCCTGGAAGTATGCTGTGATCAGAAAGAGAAACTGATCACAAAAGCAAAAAGACTAGAGAACTTGGATTTTAGAGAGAACACAGCAAATTTTAAAACAGAATAAATCCAATCCAACTATCACATAGAAACAACATAAATAAAAGGTACCTACACCTACATGTAATCATTCTGTCTACTTTAAAACGTTTTACAGAGTTATTTCTGAAATAAAACTCACAAAGTTTTATAAATACAAATCACCAAGGTGTAAAAAAAAAAAAATGTACTTTCAAAGATTATTCAGAAAGAAAACAGATTAATCAAATCTTTCTTTTCTCCCTTTCCTCATTGAGATGAACTTCTGGTATTCACATCTCTTCGGGATGTATAGTCTTCATCCAGGATAAACGCACATTGGAACCTTTTTGCGTTGAGACAACGCACAGCACAGCGCTACCAGCTGCTACACGCTCTAACAAGACAAAACTTTCCCAGCACGAACCCCCAGGGTCTGAGCTCCAACTACTGCCTAGCCACCCCAGAAGGCTTGAAACGCGTGCGCGCGCGCGCGAGCCCCGCAAATCCGCACCTAGCCCCGGGAGGCGCCTCCAGCCTCCCGGAGCATCCCTGGGCAGTGCTCGTTCGCGGTGACACTACCTTCTAGCTCGCATTCACTACCCACCGCGGCAAGCACTCAGTAAAACCCTGAGCTTGGGCACGGCCTACTCCGCTGGACGTCCTTCCGACCGAAGCACGCCTGCGCTCAGCAGGACCGGCGCTCGCGCTCCTCCTAGGCCCGCCCACAGCAGGAAGTGGGATTGGCGCGGCTGGCAGCCAATCGGCTGCTCGCAAGAGCAGCTTGGCAGCCTTCCGGAAGCGGCGGGGCGCGCCAGTAGCGCGCTCTAGCGTGAGGACCTGCCGTGGCTGCCGCGGGAATTGTCCTGTGACCTGCCGGGAGCTGGCGGCCGGTAAGCTCGAAGGCTTCCTGGAGCTGCGGGACGGCCCAGGTGGCCTGCGGCAGAGCGGGTTCCTGCTGCCCCCGGGGCTCGCGCTCTGCACCCCAGGTAGCCGCAGGTGGTGGGCGCGCCGCGGAAGTGCCGCCGCGACTGGGGCGGTGGGTGTGCGCGGGCGGGGAAGGCCGGGGTAGGAAAGTCTTTGCCGCCTAACCTGCTGAGAAAGGTTTTCTAGTCTATCTTAGGTGGCAGTGTGCGAGGCTCTTAACAGCAGGTTTTGGGTTGGGTTTTTAATTTTTTTTTTTTTTTTTTTTACGTTGTATGGGATGTTCGAAGTGTTAACCTTTAAAAATGCATTCTAGGTACTTGGTTATTACAGAAGCAAAATTTACGCGAGACTTTTCCTTAGTATAACTTTCATCACTGCCTGTTCCATACATCTTGAGAAGCCGAAAACACTCCAGAACACTTGCTTGGCAGGGTGAAATTCCTTTCTTCAACCACTGCAATAGAAAGGGTTTTATGGATCTTTGAATGGAAGCTGAAATGTATTATAGCGCATTTCCTTCTCAGACAATACCCATTTCAGTTTGATTGTAACAAACTCTTAGACTTCGCCCCCCCCCCAAAAAAAAAAATGTATGCTCACGGTAACTGAGTACTAATACTAGTTCTTTAGTGTTTCTTCCTGAACATAAAAGGAGTAAGCCAGTGGAGGTGGGGGCAAAAAAAGAAGAGCTTGGCTAAAGAAATATTGAGAAAGATTCATGACTTTAACCTAGTTTTGGTACAAATTTGAATCCCTAGCCCTGGAAATTTTTCATTTTCCTTGGTATTTCTAGGTTCACTACTCAAATGGAGGACACACAGCCAGACATTAGTGGCTTATACACTTGTAATCCCGCTACTCTACAGGAGGAAACTTGTGAGTTTGAGGACAGCCTGGCCCACCTATACAGTGAAACCTTGTTTCAAGAGAGAGGGAGATTAAAGAGGAAACAAAATGCTTCTGACCTCTGACTATGATTAAAATGTTTTATTACATGTTAGCATCTTGCCCCTCAGACTGGTTGGGCCAGTTCTGCTTCTCCCCCCCCCCCCAATCTTTTTAAAATACTGTTTTATTGGTGATTATCATATTTGGCAAAACTAGCCCCACAGAGAAATAAAAGTAGTATGTGGAAAGCTCATAAAGGGAAACAAAAAGATGACCTGAAAATACAAAATGGGCTAGAGTACCATGGGAAGGGGAGTGGAGAGAGCAGGAGAGGGAACACCCTTGAAACATGGTATAGGTATATATTGAAACATCACAGTGAAACTTGCTAACTTGAACAGTTATATATTTAGCACCTGGCTTTCACTCTGCTTACATTTTACATGTATGTAATATGTTTTGTTTTTCTTTTGTAAAAAAATTTGAAATAGGGTATTGCCATGTGGCCCAGGCTGACCTAAGGTTTTGGCCATCCTCCTGAATGTTGGGATTACAGGACTGAACCAACACACCTGGATCCAGTTTGAGCTTTCTTTCCTATTATTTCCTCTAGTTAAATTGACAGGCTAGGAAACAAGCTTTAGAAAAAGAAGCCATACAAACAAGCTTTGTCCACCTAGCAGTAGTGACAGCCGGCATTGTTATGTCATTGCTTACGCTGACATCTCTAGAAGGCACATTTTGGAGGTGTGTGTGTTTTGTGTCCGAATGAGAAGAGGAGAAAATTGCAGTGACATTTTGTCATATCAGAATGTGGGTGTTTAGACTTCCAGCTATGGCACTGTTGGTTTCTTTCTTTCCTACAGAGCAAACATGAATGTTGGAGTTGCCCACAGTGAGGTAAACCCCAATACTCGTGTAATGAACAGCCGTGGTATGTGGCTAACATATGCTTTGGGAGTTGGCCTGCTTCATATTGTATTACTCAGCATCCCCTTCTTCAGTGTTCCTGTTGCCTGGACCTTAACAAACATAATACATAATCTGGTAAGAACTCCATCTTATTTTCAATATGGAGAGCTCTAAGATTCTGCGTCACGGAGTTAAGGAAACAAGCAGTGGGACACCATTTAATGAGTACAGAACTTCAATTTGGAAAGATGAGAAAACTGGAGATAGGTTACTGGTGGGTCCTAACAGATGAAGGTAGTTAGTACATTGTAAATAAAACCTATAACTTTGTGCTGTTTGGACAGCATGCTGTTCTTCAGTACTGGGATTTGAACTTAGCCCTGTGAATGCCCGGCAAGCTCTGGACTGAACTACCTCCAGTCCAACACCTAGGGCTTTTGTTAACGATTCTCTATTTTGTGCCATAAAAGTCACCTATTTAAAATGTACAGTTCCATACTTGGCATTGCAAAGATAAATACATGTATATAATTCAGTGATTTGAGATAATGTGAGTTAATTTTGAAGAATTTTAATGTTGGTTAGGATTTTTTTTTGATGTCACACTTTAACATTAGGCCTGTTTCTAATGCATTCTTTTTTTTTTTTTTTGCCATTTTAATTTCATTACACTTTCATTGTTTGCCATTTTAATAAAAATTACATTATAATTATTTATTTGTTTAACTCAAGTCTAATAAAGATCTTTGCAAAGTTTTTCTTAATTATTTAAGAATACTTTTTTAGTATAAACATTTTAACCTAAGCACTTTTCAGTGTTTTATGGTACCTTAAATATTCCTTGTTGAGTTTCATGTTCCCATATTAGCAGCAGCACTACAGATTGTTACAAACTTCATTGACCTCTGAGCATGTTATTCAACCTTGGAAATTGACTGTTAGGAAGAGAACCTGTTCAGTACCGAAGGTGGCTTTTCTTAACCTTTAAGTACTTGCTAAAGGAGAATGGAAAGGGAACTGCGTCCAAACTGATTGTTTGCTTGCTTATGAGAGCAGAACAGAAAGAAATAAAGGAAGTGGTTTTTTTATGTTAATAGTTAGTTTGCATATGGAATGTCGGTGAGGTCGATGATGAGGATGATGATGAGGATACTGAGTTGGTAGAAATGATAAGTAAATACTTCTCCCATCTTAAGTGATAGACTCTGGTAGAACATCACTGTTGAACCTTCTTGTTTAGGAGATGGAATCACTGGGCATGGTTGCACACAACTTTGAGAGGCAGAGGCAAGTGGATCTCTGTAAGTTCAAGACTAGCTGGGCCTACATAACAAGATCTACATGGTCAGGAAAGGCAAGACGACATATAGAGGCCCTGTCTCAGAGACATAGGGAGGGAAGGAGGAAAGGAGGGAGGGAGGGAGGGAGGTGGATATCTCACCATGTTGCCCAGGATGGCTTTGAACTCCTTGGCTCAAGTAACCTTCCCATTTCATCTTCCCAAGTCCTTTGAGGATTCTCCTTTGTGTTTATAGTAAAATCCCAAGTTCTTTGTGTGGCATAATTATTCTTTTCACCTAGTCTCTAAACCAAATATAGGCTGTAGGCTTTGTCCTAGCAGTTTGGAAAAAACAGTACTGCTGTTACCTTTTGCCTTGGCTTCAGCTTTTCTGTTTCATCATGCTGCCAGGCTGATTTCTGTCCAACAGAACTACTCAGATTTCACCTCCTATATAAATCTATAGACCCCTCTGCATTCGTTATATATTTATAATAGTTTTGTGATTAGGAGATTAATCTCAGTTGTTCATTTACTTTGGTGTTTGAAACAGGCTCTCTCTCTAGCCCCAGGCCAGAGCTCTTGGCGTTCATCCGGTTTCAATTTTCCAAGGGCTGGGATTTCATGAGTGAGCTGCCACATCTGGCTTCTTTATATTTTAATCTCTGCATTCTCTGATGATATATGATGTGTGTGTGTGTGTGTGTGTTTACTAAATACAGAAGTTTAAGTGTATTATAGATACCATTTCCATTTCTGCCTTCCTTGTTTTGAAGTTGATTGACTTGAGATTGTGTCACTCTACATTGCTATGAACAAACAATGGGTAGTGGGCACAGTATAGGGAAGCATGTTTTTCATTCATTATTAGTTCAGCACACTAAAAGACAAAATAAAACAAAACTAAGCTAAATTTAACCAACCATAGATATAGCAACTACGAGACTGCAATTTAAGGTTTCCATTGAAAATAGCACCCATTTTAGCAAACTAGAGTGTATGGTATGCGAAGGTTTAAGGGTGTGGAAATGAAGCTAATCATTGTAGTGCAGAAACCATACCGCTCTTAAGAACCTACAGTGATTACCTTTATTTGATGCTACGGTTCATTCTTTTATTTTGTTAATATATGTTTTATTTTCGTATATGTGTCTGTGTGTTCACACATACATTCAGGAATCTGTGAAGCCAGAAGAGGGTGTTAGATCCCCTGGGAGTTACAAGCAGTTGTATGCTGCCTAACATGTATTCTGAGAACCCAAGAGCAACAAGTGTTCCTAACTGCTGAGGGGTTTTTATACATGCACACACACACACACACACACACACACACACATATAAAATAAGTAATTCCTCTTGCCCCACGACAGTTAATTCTTGAAGATGATGTTGATACTTCACAGGATTATCATCCCAGCTGTAAAACGAATGATATCCTCTTTGAGTCAATAACTATAAGTACTAGTACACCAAACATGTATTTTCTTTTCCTAATTATTTTGGTTTGTGAATAATAATCATTAATACTGTTGTATAAAAGCTACTAAAAGTGAGCATATTAAAAAAAGATATAGTCAGTAAAAATGTCATTTTGTGTGATTATGTGCATGTTGCGTGCACATTGCTGGGAATTGACTGGAGTGTCATGATGCTAGTCATACACTGCTATAGAGCTAAGTATACTCAAGTGCAGATTTTATCTCTTCCCATTGAAAAGAGTAAACGTTTGAGTGTCCCAGTTTAAACACTAGTGAGAGTAATGTGGTTGGAAGAAAACAGCAAAAAGATTGTTCTTTTCCTATATTCTAAGAAAAAAATGTATTGGAGTAGTTATTTTTTCTTATAAAACAATAATTTATCAATGTATTTTTAATACTTTGATATAAAACTATACCCACATTAAATAAAATAAAATCATTTCTATCATCTATTAACTTGTGCAAAGGATTACAAGAACATTTTTGTTTCATGAGTTTTAATCTGTTTTTTCAGTCTGTCTCTGACTTGATTTTTTTTGTTGTTGTTGTTCTTAAAATAACTGTTTGGCAATTTGTTTCTAGTTTCAACTCTATGAGAAACCTTTCTAGCTTTTAGTTTTACGTGCTTGAGTTAGAACCTGGGATGTTCTTTAGCCTAAGCATGACAGGTGCTTCACCACCAAACCACACCCTAGCTTTATGCAGCTTTATTGATAAGTGATCTGTATAACAAAATACACCCATTTTAAACGTGTAGTCGAATTAAATTTTTAATTTTTTTCTGAGAATTGCATGCTTGAATACTGTATTTACACTATTTCCACCCCTTCCCCCTCCAACCCCTCCATTATCCCCACACATACACTCTCAAATTCACAACCTCTTGTTATTGTTGCATATACATATATGTGTATATAAATACAACCTGCTGGGTCCATTTAGTGTTCCTTGTATGTGTATGTGTTGGATCAGATAATTGATCAGAGGGCTCATACCTGGAAAGGACTGGGGCTTCTTCCTCACCTTAGACTATTTATGTTCCTGGATGAAAGACACACCCAGCCTTTTTATTTTTTAATATGCCTTACGCAGCGCAGTACCTGGGCAGCTGCCTACCCTCCATGCTGTTAGAATCTTCTTTCCCATCAATAACCCCAAGTTATCACTTGCTATTTATTATGTTCCATCTTGGCAGCCCTCTGGGCCACATTCTTCTGGCCCTTAGCCCACAGCGGCTCTCCCCCTCCTCCTCCCCCTCCTCCCCCTCCTTTTCCTCCTTCCTGCATATTCTTCCATGGTGACCTCCCTCTGCCCCTTCACTCCTTTCTCTCCAAGCCTGCAAACCTCAACCCCACCTATGTCTCTTCTGCCCAGCTATTGAGTGTTGGCATCTTTATTCACCAATCAGAATTAACATGGGGGCAGGATTCCAGGGGCTACATGCTGACTCCAGGTGTTGGGGGCTGTTAGCATTACAGTAGACAGTAAAAGCCAAAACCTCAACACCATCCATGTTGGCATATCAACTACTGTTACATTGTTTAGGCAATCATACTGTTGAGAAGTCATGAGTGCAGTTTCTCTGCTATGTATAGAAGACACTATCTTACAGCAGATATCCTGGACCTCTGTCTCTTACAGTCTTTCCACATCCTCTTCTGCAGTGTTTTCTGAACTAGCTTAGCGTAGGGATTGTGCTAAGATGCTGGATACCCCACAATCAGTTGTTCTATGCATTTTGACCTGATTTGAATTCATGTAATGGTCTCTACTGCAAAAGGAGCTTATTTAAAGAAGTGAGAGTTACACTTACTATGGTTATAAAAGGATAAGAATGCAGTTAGACATTTCTCTGCTTTAGGAAAGTGACAGTAGTAGGTTTTCTAGAGTCTAAGACCTAACCAACCAAGAATGCTTCCAGGACAGTCCCAGCTGGATTCCTCCAAGTCCTTTATCTGAAATGTGTAATGTATTCAGCAATGGGACTTTAAAAATTCTGGGAAATAGCAGAGGTCAGTGGAAACAGTTCTTGAATACTCTTGACCAACACCTTAAAGGGCGCTTTCCTGTGATTGGAACCAGGGTTTCGTTAGACAATTTATAACTCTTGGAGGGAACATTATCACCCCAAATGACAGAATTAGTTCTTAAGTTTTGAGAGGTTATATACTCTTGAGAATTTAAAGGACACACTTTGTGTTTCAGTGTTCCTTTTAGTGTATGTAAAAATGGCTTCTTGGCATTGATAATATAAATACACCTTGGCTTAACATCACCTTCCAGCATGTCTAATAGTTGGTCTGTTCTAGGCCTTACGCTCAGGTATCAGGGCCCGTGGAAACAGACATGCACATGACAGGCCATTGCCCTCAAAAAAGGGCTGACGTCTGTGCATGCACCCAAGGGGGCTTAGGTGTTACTGAAGGGTACCAAGAAGTCGTCATGAAACCGAGCCATCGTGGGTGATCAAGGTGGAGTGACATCAAAGCTTGGACCCGAACAAAAAAGGGATCCTACAGTTTCTGAGTATTCTGGCTATGAGTTCTTTTTTGTCTGACCAGGCCTCAGGAGAGTGGACTTTCCCAGACTAGAGGTACATATGCATACATGTTCTAGGTCCTCTACACATAAGCCACCCACAAAATATGTTAAGAACTTTAAAACGTATGTCCTTTCCACAACAGCTTAGGTGTTGTTGGATAAATTTTCTGTACAAATTACTTTTTTTACACATTTTCAATGAATTTTTTAATCAATTTACAAAATAATGGTTTTCATTATGACATCTAGCATACAAATACTAATGCCTTGTTCATACTGTCCCACCCCATACCCCTGCAACCATCCAATTTCTCCCCTAACAGCCCCTTATGCTTTGATGTCATATATATGTTTTTAAATCTACATTCCATATATGAGAGAAAATATGCATGTTTTGTCATTTCTACCCACCCTCTTGTAGTACCCCTCTTTAATCCCCTCCTCCCTTTCAATCCCTCTTCCGTCATATTTTTCCCATTGCCTTCTTGTCCTGCTTATGCAAATATACTTAGATTTTGTATGTTAGAAAATGCAATACTTTATCTTCTCATTGCCCTCTTGTTATCCCTTCCCTTTTACAATTTATCTTCTGTTTTTGTCACTTATATGTGGTGTATATTACCACATTTTGTCTTACCATTGCTCTGTCGATGAGTGTGCAGGTTGGTTCCTTGCTGTTGTGAAGAGTGCAGTAATAAATATAGATGGAGTATAAGTTATCGTTCAGACTTGTTTACTGAACATGTTCCTGTTGATTGCCCATGTACTGGTTTTCAATAAATGAAACATACCCCGGAAAGCTTTATACTTCATAGATACTGAACATACCTTTTCACTATTTTATGAAAACCTAACTTGTTAGTTTAAATCATATACTCTTTTACAAGTTGCCTAGAGCCATCATGATGCTTTATTGTAAGGATGAATTCTGCATTTGTTTCCCTCTGTTGTTTGCTTTTCAGGGGATGTATGTGTTTTTGCATGCAGTAAAAGGAACGCCTTTTGAGACTCCTGATCAGGGTAGAGCAAGGCTCCTAACTCATTGGGAACAGCTCGACTATGGAGTACAGTTTACATCTTCTCGGAAGTTTTTCACAATTTCTCCAATCATTCTGTAAGTGGTAGAAGTGTTAAGAGATAATGGATTAGATAAGAAAATAGTGTTTGTTTATCAGATTTAATTGACTTTTATTAGGAACTTGTATCTGCATGTAGAGGCAATAAGTAGAGTCATAAGGTATAGGCACAATTTTTAACAAATTGGTAAGAAACCAGTTTTTACTTGAATCAGTATAGATAGAAGTACTACTGTTCATCAGTTGAATATAACATTCTAAGATACACAGATAAAAAACATTTGTGTCTTTGTTTCTTCTAGGGAAATTATGAGTACACTATTATTTTGTATCACATATCGAATTAATCATCCTAAAGAATGATTTGCTGCCAGGCAGTGGTGGCGCACGCCTTTAATCCTAGCACTTGGGAGGCAGAGGCAGGTGGATTTCGGAGTTCAGGGCTAGCCTGGTCTACAGAGTGAGTTCCAGGACAGCCAGGGCTACACAGAGAAACCCTGTCTCGAAAAATAATAATAAAAAAAAATAAAAAAAAAGAATGATTTGCTGATGATAATTATATTGGCTCCCCATCTATTCAGATAGCTCAGTTGAAGCTTCTTGAGAAAAGAGTGCTTTAGAAAAATAGAGGTCAGACCTTTAGTTGTAAGACTAACTTGGATTGGATTCTGTATCATCCATTCTCCTTGGTTTGCTTGTGTAATAGAATTCTAACAAGGGCTGGGGATGAAGCCCAATGGGAGAAGGCTTATCCAGCATGCACAAGGCCTTGAGTCTGACCCACAGCACCACGTGAAATCAGACATGATGGCACACATTTGCACTCCCAGCTCTCAGGAGGTCAAGGCAGGAAGTTCAAGAATTTGGAGGCTATGCTGGGCTTTCCTCAGTGTCCTACATCCAACCCCTCCCCTAAAAATCAAAGTGATGGTAGCTGACTTAGTGGCTCTTAACATGAGTTCCTAAAAAACAAGTCAAATACACTCTACAGCTATTGGAGTCTGCTTTCTTCCCAGTGCCTGCATCATTAGTCCCCACATTTGAGTATTTTATTCCTAACCCAATTTTTACCTGTTGTTGTGCCTTTGCTCAAATTGATTCTAAATGAAATACCATTTCCTCTTTTCTCCCTTGGCTCTATATAGGTGTAAGTGAGAAATAAATACATATTTCCTCTTTTAAGAGTTCATAAGTACATAGATTACTTTTAATATGACACTCAATAGTTTGTACATGATAATATGTGACACATAACTTAATTTTAACACTATAGCGTCATATGTAATACTGTATCCATGGTAGTATCAATGGAGTCTGGATTAGGTGAAAAGACTTTGTAAAATGGGTAAGTTTTGGATAGATATAGTCACAGTAAGGATGTTTTCAAGAGAAAGGATCATAAAGGAATACCTTTTTTCCTTCAGACTTTTGAATCTTGTGGAAATGAGTTTTGTCACATGTAAAAATTAAACTCAGAAGAAAATGTAATAATAGGCATAAAGGCTAGACAGTCCTAACTGCGGGTTTGGGCTGTATGGTTTTAAGCTGTATGACATTGACCTTACACATGCTAGAGAGACAATACAATTAGGACATTTCTCAAGCCCTTGTGGGTTTTTTGGGTTTTGTTTTGGCCATTTTCTTAAAAGTCTCAGGTTCCCCATCTGTAAAACATAGACTACAGTATAATATACATAAAAATACCTTGGCATATGGTGAATTTTCAATTAGCAATATACCAAAAAGTCAACAAAGATCTATCTATATTACAGTCTTCCTGGTTTTCAAAATATTATTTTGACTCGAAGTTATTTCAAATATTCTGATTAAATTCCTTATTTAACTAAAGAAGTGACTTTTTTTTAATTAATAAGTGACTTAAGCCATCTATATAGTATAGTGTTTTTTTTTTTTTTTTTCTTTTTCTTTTTGTGGCACTGGAGATCAGATCTAGGGCATCCTGCAAACTAAGTCAGTTGAATCACCAGCTCTGATCATTTTCAAAAGTGCTTTGATATTTGTTTTAATTTGTATATGCTATTGTCACAGATTTTTGGATAAAGAAACAGACTGAAGTTAGGTAGGGTGGCACATCCTTAATCCCAGAACTGTGGAAACAGATGGGTTTGAGGACAGACGGCCACGTATCAAGTTCTAGGCCAGCAAGAATACTTAGACCTCATCTCAAAAGGAAGAAAAAGAAATAAATTCATACGTGTTACATCAGTAGAGATCTTATGACTATATTGAATCAAGACCCTGGATTAAACTGAAACTTCTGTCTTCTATTCCAGGCCTATTTCATATACCTTAGCAAATAAACTGTTTTATACTGATTCTGCCTGAGATTGCACTTCTTCAGAGAGTCATCTAGGTTATTTTAAGAGTGGGGTAATTTCCATATACTCTACACGATGTTATTAATTTTTATTACAAGGTGAAAACATGACAAGATGTATGTGATTATAACTTAAAGTGGAATTAGCAACAAGTCAGTCAGTTGGCTTACTAAACACAGTGGGTAAAGCCAATTTCTTTAGTGATGAAAGCATAAAACAGTCTTCAAGTATATAAAAGCATGAAGAAAGATTTTGCAGCAGAGATTGAGAAATAGGGGCTGTAGAGATTTCTCAACCAGCTAAAAGCACTGGCTATTCTTCCAGAGGACCTGAGTTCAATTCCCAGCACCCTCATGGGGTGTCACAGTTGTCTATAATTCCATTTTGGTAGTTAGGGAAATCAGATGGCCTTCTCTGTCCTCTACAGGCACCAAGTATGCACATAGTGCACAGATACACATACAGGTTTATAAAACATTCATCCACATAAAATAGTTTTTTATGTTTACATGGGAGACTATAGAGTTTCTTATGTTAGAAAATTCTAAAAACAATGTGTACACTTTTCTGGCTTATTTTCATTTGTGGAGGTAGCTGTTCTTTCCTAGCCAAATTATACAAAACTTGTTTGATGTAGAGGAAAAGATCTTCCTGTGTCCTGTAATAGCAAAACAGATGGGATTTTCACCTGAAACTTTCAGCTTTCCAGATAGACTGGTTATAGGCTGCTCTATTGTAGCAAGAAGATCATAACATCAGAAGGACAACTGAATGTGTATTTTTTCAACTGGATGTATATTTCTTTCAAGGATACTGATTTCTGCATGTGCAAAAGCTAGTTTCCAACGCTATGCACTAGTCGTGCATGACCTACACCTGAAGTCTCATAGGCATGTGAAATGTATTTGAAAGCCATCTGCTCTCAACATTACCAAACATCAGTGTCTTTCTGTAGACATTGCATAAGTGTAAGATGTGCACCTCACTTTTTAAATCTCAAATCAAAAGGTTTCATTTTTATTTTACTATCAAAATGATTTTATTTTTAGGCATTTGTGTTTATTCACTTCTTTTTGTAATATTTTTCAATTCTAGGTAATTTCATTTTGGGATGCTATATGTATTCTAACTTTTTATCTCTGCAGATACTTTCTGGCAAGTTTTTATACGAAGTATGATCCAACTCACTTCATCCTAAACACAGCTTCTCTCCTGAGTGTACTTATTCCCAAAATGCCACAGCTGCATGGTGTTCGGATCTTTGGAATTAATAAGTACTGAAGTGTTGCTGCAGCTGAAGAGAACTGTTAAGAGCTACTGGGTTTCCTGTAATGAAAGAGTAGTTAATGAACTGCACAGTTTCTGTGATAATGTGAAATAAGAGGTATTTACATTTGAGGGCCAAGTACCGCTCCTTCCTAAGCTGTCTTGAAGTGCCCAAGTTACTTAAGGATGCCTCTGTCTAATTTGCTTGGTATATTTCTGAGAGGCTTTGCAGGCAGGCTGGGCAGGCCCAGCTTATAAGTTGATGGTAGTACAATAAGGGTACAGTAACTGAATCCAAGAAAATGTGGGATATGTAAGAAACTAGGTCCAGCTTATAGTGAGCGGACATTATGGTAGGGAAAGAACATTCCAATCATTCGTTCATAGTCAGTTTAAGCAGACTTCTAGAAAGCAGAATCACCTGTATACATGTTTTTATTACTGTACACAGTCTACTTTATATGACACACCCTCTTGTTTTGTACAAGCCCCTTCCTAATATGTGTGCTCTTGGGTTTCTGGCTTAGTATTGTGCATTGATAAATGAGGTAATGTTTGCATTTACTACATTACAGGGTTTGTGAGGGTTTTGTCTTCATTTCTTACTCTAAGAGAAGAAGATAGGCAGGCATCTTACAATCAAGGCTCTGAGTCAAAATGCTCATTTTGGAACAAAGTAGGTTTTACTGCTTTTCCAGAAGCAAAGCTGCTAAACCAATTAAGAGAATAACTTACTTCAAGCACTTCAGGTCTTCAGTAGCTGAAAAGTATTGTTTAGTTGGTTGTGCAAGTTGGTTAAGTCTATCACTCTTTAGAAAAGGAAATGCAAGATGGGGCCAGCTGATGTGGGCAGACCTAAGTAATGAATTCTCTGTCAGCAAAGCTGAAGTAACAAATTAGTACTCTCCATCCCCACAGTTTGGTTTACCCATTAATATTTCCTTTAAATGTGTGAGTCTTAGTGTAGATGACCCAAAACGGTACCTATATTCACAGCAACACTAAATTGAATTCTTGTGACTGGGGGAAACTTCCTATAGTTGCTAGCATTAATTGTTTAAAGAGAAGTAAATGCCTTTCTAAAGTGATATAAACTTACAAATCAGTTGTGGCAATGCACAGACTTAAGGGTGGTGATCACTGTTTCATATTTCAAAAGTACTGTATTTAGAAATCAGTTGTTTGATACTGCCTCTGTATGTTTGTCTTTTCTTGTGTACCTTTAAATAACTGGTAATTGATGCTTTAATAAAAAGTTTTCCTTGGTGTAAGATTATTTTAAGTTTTCTAAGATAGTCATCAGAACTACACTGACACCCTTCAGATTTATAAAATTAGCTAAAATTTTAAGTACTTTTTTTTTTTTTTTTTTTTTTAAAGATAGGATCTATCTGTGTAGCCCTAGCTGTCCTAGAACTCATTCTGTAGACCAGGCTGGCCTCAAACTCAGAGAAATCCACCTGCCTTTGCCTCCTGAGTGCTCGAATTAAAGGCATGAGCTACCACTGCCCAGTTTATTTTTGAAAGCTTGTATTTTTATACATACTTAGAAATAGGAACTTTTCTTCCCATTTTCTGTACTTTCTACTTTCAATGCTTTAAAACATATTTATTCATAGCTATATGAGAGCTTGCTTGGCTATGCTCTTTTAGTGCTACAGAGTTTGTAAATGAAAGAAACGTGTGCCTCCTGTAGAGGGGCTTACAACCAGGGAGGTAATGGTACGGGATAAGTGGACATTAACATACAGCAGACCTGCTTCATCTGAGACAGCGTTTGAAAACATCTGAGTGCTGCTGAACAAGAAGGGGAAAGTACGGCAATCTGAAAAAGATTGCCAAGAAGAATAGTAACAAATTCTTGAACACCAGAAATGTGTTTGAGGAAGCTCACGAAGGCCACTGGCACAGGGAAAAGAGAAGGAGAATGGCAGCTGGTGAGGTCTGAGCAGTACAGCATTGTCTGTCGGTCGGTCGGTGGATCGGTCAGTCACACTAAGTTCAAAGTCGCCAAAATAGGTGGCTTTCCTCTCTGCGTGAAAAAGTTACCCAAAAAAATAAAGGGATTCATTTTATTTACAGCTCACTGACTGTTGTTGAAAATAAGCTGAGAATAGAAAACAGAATAGTTGGGAAGCTGCTGCAGCCAAACAGTAATTCAGACTAATCAGTAGCATGTAAAATGGTAAGTGGTCAAATCTGCACTTTGTTGCTGAGGCACTGTTGGATAAAGAAGAAAATGAAGCAGTTCAGTAATTTGTCCTGAACTTCCAGTTGAATGGTTGTGTTAAGCATGAAAAGCGCCAGTTTCATAAATGCATAGTTTAACTATTTGGGACATAACTCTCCTAGTCTGGGTGCAATGGCACATGCCTTTAACCTCAGCACTTGCCAGGCCAGTGGAGAAGGGCTGTTTGCTGCAAGTGCAAAGCCACACTGTCAATAACAATAAAGCCTAATTAAATCTAGTGAAGTCAGGAGACATTCTGGCAACTTCTGTGTAAGTACTAAATGAGCCACTAATTTCAGCATTCATAGTAGATATTTTAAAGATTTTAATTATGATTGTGGGGGATTGTACAGGAGTGTAGTTTCTGCAGAGGCCAATAGAGGGGGTTCCATCTCCTGAAGCTTGAATTATAGGGGTTTTGAGTTGTCTCATGTGGATAATTGGAATGGAACTTTGATGTGCACCCTTTACCCTTGCACCATCTCTCTAGCCTGTCAGTTTATCTTAAGAATGGTAGTTAAGTGGAGCCTTGATAATGATTTCCTATTTCCTTCATGGCAATTTTTACTGCTGTATGTTTTTCCAAGTTGGCTCCTGTGTGGTTTTGACATGTCACGTTCCTTTTTGGGTTTTTGGTTTATGGTGTTACTGTCTACCAAACTGTAGATTCTAAGAGAGCATAACAACAGCTCCTGAAAAGTATCTATGTGAGTTACCTTAATAGATATATGATGGCAGGGCACTAAGTTAGAAAGTACTTAAGGACTGTAATTTTTACACTGCATCAGTTCAAATCAGCACCGAATGATTGACCTTCCTCCATTAAGTTATGATTTAACACTAATAGAGGACATCATGACCCATCTTATAATAGTTATAAGCTGTTTATAGTGAGCCAAAATCCTAATCTTTATACACTTAACTCTTCAGCTACTTGTTTAAACTGTTAACAGTATTGAATAAGCATTACTGTAGCTGTTCCCAATGTCCATAAGATACAGTCTCACATTTCTCCCACTTGCAGGATTGCTCTGAGAACTAATTTGTTTTTTATTGTATAGAATGCAAGCGAAATACAAGAGGTGATGAGCTGAGACTTTTTTTTTTCAGTCTGTTATCACCTCAGCTGTTTTGATTTGATGGCCACATCACTGATTCACTTTGTGGTCACAAAAACCTCAGATCTTCAACATGAGCTATCAGGTGATCGTGTTCCCCTTCATACACTTAACAAAATAGACTTACTAAACCAAAGCTAAGAGTTCTTGTCAAAATCTATCTTGTTAATTTTAGCCTATCTTATCCGTCTTATCTATCTACTGTTGAATGCTAAATCTCCTGCTTCAAGTCTTGAATGCTAAGATTACAAGTTGCACCACTATGCCTAGCTAAGTTTCTCTATAATTTTAAATTTAACATAAAAGCTAAATTGTCTTTGTCGTTCCATTTTGCATAAGTATATATTTGTTAAAAGTCTCAAAACATAAAAATTATAATTAGAAAGTAACATTCTAAAATGAATAAAATTATTTTTTCCATGTAAATAGCTTTATTGTCAGTCTTATTTTAACTTTGCAGAACAGGTTTTTCAAGTATTTTGTATTTTGGTTGACCATATTATCAAGAGGATAAGTGTTTGAGTTTTTTCCTTCATCTTCTAGTGTTCAAATTGGTTTTTTCCTTCATCTTCTAGTGTTCAAATTGGTAGGCAAATTAATTAACATACTGTTTCCTGGGAAAATACAGAGATCCTTTGAAACAGATGTTCCTCTCATAAATTCTCCTCAAACTATGTGCTTCTCTCATTGCACTGTTAACATTTAGGAAGGGTAGAGATGCACTCTCTCCCTTCCCTACTCCAACCATGCATGGCCTCTACACACTTGGAGACTGGGGACCTTCCTCAGAAGTTAAGTTTGTGTGATTCAGCAGTTCTGCTTTATTTGTTTGGTGTGGGTCTAAAATGATCTTCCAAAGGTCAGTGCTAAAGGCTTGATTGCCCTGCAAGATGTTCTTAGGAGATAGAGCCTTAGGAGTAGGTCCCTGGGTCAAATATGCTGTCTCCAGACCAGTTCTCCTTATTTGTTGGTTCTCAGCTAACAGTGAAGTGAGCACTGTCTTCTACCATGTGCTCCCATCATGGTTCTCCACCTGTTCACAGTCCTAAAAGCAATGGAGTCAGCCATACATGAACTGAAGTGTCAGAAATGACGAGCCAAAACAACCTTTTGTCCTTTGAAAGTGTTCTTCATGACAATGATGAAAAACTTACTAACAAAGTATATGTCTGAAAGAAGTAAAAAGCAGGAACGTGGATGTGTGAACATACGTGTTCACAGCAGCATTCTTCACAATAGCCACAAGATAGAAGCAGTCCACATGCCCATATCAAAAGATGAATGGATAAAATAGCACATGTATGCAGTGAAAGTGATTCTATGTTTAAAGGGGAATTTTGATATATAAGGTGGTAGACAGCAGATTAACCTCAAAGACACTATGAAATAGTCACAATATGACAAATGTGGTTATGATTTCTACTTACATTCATAAAGACAAAAGAGAATAGTTGTTGCCAAGATTGAAGTATTAATGTTTACCAGCTACTAAGTTTTAGTTAGGGAAGATGAATTTTGGAGATCAATGGTAGTGAAGACTATAGAACAATGAGAGTGCTTCAGACCATGTGTGTTCTATCCTTTGCCGTAATAAGATAACCTGAAGGATATGTTGTAAAGTAAGTATAATACCTCAGCAAATCTAAGAGAAAAATCTTCCAAAAATGAAACCAGACTAACAGTATTTCCCATAGTACAAGGATTTTTCTCACATCAAAGATGGAATTGTTTATTAAAACTGGAAAGGAGAAAGGCAGGTGGCCCTAGAGTGCATGGCTGATTTGAGACTGGTATGTGACTCAAGTGGGAAGTAATTCCTTAAGCTTGAAAATTAGCCATTAAGAGCACTAAGCTAATAGCTACTGCTTTCATCCTCTGCATATAATTTTCATTTCATCTTCATTGTGGTTTATTGAAAACAAAGATGAGAGACCACCAGACTCACTATCCTAGCTCAAACATCATTACATTTTTCACAATTAATAAGTTAACTAGTTCTGATGGCTCTTAAATAGTTTTCTAGCAATTTGTGATGTGTGACTCAGTAACCTAGAGTTCAGTGACTTCCAAGCCAAAGTTTGGAAAGGAATCGGATGCAGATCCAAGGAATTAGGTCACGATCTTGCCAGGCTACAGATACACATTCAAGCCACTCAGCTTTCTCCAGGTTACTCTACTTCATGTGCATTTCCATTTCTCTACTTTTCAATTACCTGTATTGAAGATCGAGGATGGATCTTAAGTTTTTAGCTCTCACAACCAAGAAAGTACCTGTCACAAAGTAAAAGTCCCGATGAATGTGTGACAAAGTCCAGGTAGACCTACAGAAGTGGGCCTGTTTATAGTCCCAATTACTATGGAGGCTAAAGAATTAAGACCAGGGGTTAAGGGCCACTTTGGACATTGCAAGAACCTGAATCATAAATTTGTATAATATTTCATACACATGCACATGCATCTAAGTGGAACACGTAAGGAATAAGTATTGTAAAATTCTTCCTATTAAATTCACCTGAAGGTTACAAGTGAGTTTGTCTTCTGGCATTTAACCGAACAGGTTCCAGAATCAAGGTTTCCATGGCCTATTCTAATGTTAGTCAGAGGCACTTACTCTGTGACTTTGAATTCATTCAAACTTAGTAGCCCAATTACCTGTAAATGAGGCCATTGAACACAGCATCTCACGAATGTTCTCCTGACCAGTCTAGCACAAAAGCGTTGCTTTATTGTTACACATTGGGAAAAAAGTCTCAAAAACTTAAAAGTAAGCTTAATATTGTAATTATGAATTTATTTGTACCTGCTCCTAGAGTTTAGTATAAGTCTGTGATAAGATTTACCTGGTGGTTGTTGTTTTGTTTTGTTTAACTCAGCAAAGCAAAGATGTGTATCCGAGCCCTTCCCAGCCTTGCATTGTAAAGCCTTTGCTTACTACAGTTTTAAAGTGTTGGTAGAGAGGAAAGATTTGGAATACATCCATTTGAGTGTACTAACAAGTTCACAAACCAGACCAACAAAAGCAAAGCAAGATGCAATAATTAGTACATGCTACACAGAAAGTTGAAAGTTGACCTAGTAATCTGGGTCTATAGAATGCCACACAGAAATATTTTTAAAATGTTCACCACTTACGACACTGACTTTGTGATAACGAAATGAGCCAGCCGCAGGTGCTTCACTTAGGATGGTAAGTGGAGTGGTTGCTTAAACTGTACAACCAAATACACTTCACTGAGAATCGAGTGCTGTTTTTGCCTGTGGTCTGACTTCTGATGAAAATACTTTCCGCGTGAAAACGGAAGGTTTCTCTGGCAACTATCTTTTAAGTCTGGTGACAGTTTTCCTAAAAAAGGATAACAATATATCCTACCCTTTTTTCTCTTGGTGGCAGCAAAGTTCTAACCGAGGGCAGAACCCTTTCCTAAACTGTGGCATAGGGTGGGCACAATGCGATCAACTGAATTTGGACACCTTTTCATGAGTCGTTAATCAGTGTGACTTTGTAAAAGTCCTGATACTCACAAACCTGGCAGGAACGCCGCGGGCTATAAGAGGTCATTAAGCATTTCTTTACTAAGTGTGGCTCTGAAGCCACAAGGAGTGCCGCGGGCTCACGAGCTCTGGCGTCACTTCCGGGCGCCTGAGCGTAGTGCAGGCGTCTACAGTTTCCTAAGGAGGCGAATGGAAATAGCTCGCGCGAGTCTTTCCTGTCCCGGGATTTTGGTCACCACCAACAGACTCCGTTGGCTTCCCAGCCAACAGATTCCAGCTGTGTTGCTCAAATTCTTCTGGAGAGGCTGTGGGAGCTCACGACTGCAATCTGCGAGTAGTTTACTCCCATCCCAGTCACTGCAGGTCTGCTTTCCCAGTGTTCTCTATTTCTAATCCCAGTTTTGCCCATTCCACACGTTTTGCAGTGTGGGAATACTAGGGTGTTTATGCTTAGTGAGGGATTGCTATCTTTTGGGGAGAAACTGATATGGGGAGAAGGGTTTAGGAAGAAGTTTGGATGATGAACCTATTACAAAAAGTGGAGACGTGAATCCAAAGATTGGATAAGTGTTTACAGTTGTCTTTGCTGAGATGCCATTTTTTGGGTTTTGTTGCTTGTTTTTTACAGTGAACTTTATGAGAGGGATTAACTTACAAAATACAAAATTACATCCTGATTAATGAGCATATATTTTAATAAACTGTCCATATGCAGTACACTCTATTTTCTTAGGGGGCAGAGGTATCAATAAATGGGAGGCCTTTATTTTTCATTTGTTCTCTTTGCTTTTAATTATTAACGTCATTTTGAATAGGACTGTCCACATAACTATTATACCATAACATTAACTGTTGTATAAAGTGCATGTTAAGCATGGACCAGAAGTGTTCCAAATTTCAAAACAATTTTTTTTTTAAATTTTGAGATGTGCCTTATTCATGACTAATCTGAGGATGAAACCCAGGTACATATGTGCAATTCGTGTTTTATTTGCATACTATAAACACAGCTAAGGCCATTTTATGTATTAATATTTTTAGTTCTTTTTGTGTTTCCACTAACAACTCAGGTGGGTAGAGTGGTTTAAAGTTTCACTTTGGGGATGCTCAACTTGAAATATTAATCATTTTATATGTTTCTCATTTTTCTCTTGCAAAATCTGATTTATTTATATCCAATGATTTCGAGGGTCTCTAAAAGATTTTGATAACTTTTTACAAATGTTCTTAAAATTTTGTAACTCTGCATACTTAAAAAATAAAATAATATTATTTTGTTTAAGTAAGTGAGTTAAATGCAAATGATATAATATTTCTGTAATTCTTTTTTAGGAATTATTTGTAGAGTAGCAAATATGCTAAAGTTAAGTAAGACAGCGGGAGCTATTCCCAAACCAGCAAAGAGTGCAGTTTATGGACTTTTAAGAAGATTTAATGTTCACCCCAGGACACTCTTTTGTCATAAACTGGTCCTGGGGATTGAAACCAGCTGCGATGACACAGCAGCCGCTGTGGTGGATGAAACTGGAAATGTGCTGGGAGAAGCACTGCACTCCCAAACTGAAGTTCATCTGAAGTAAGTAGAAAAGATTTGGGTCATTTTCTGCTTTTGTGCCTTTTTTTTTTTTTTTTTTAAGAAAAATAACACCATTCTTTTCCATTTATCATGTGTAAAAGTCAAAATTTAATAGTTAAATTCTTTTCTATCGTGTAAGACCACTTAAGTACCACAATAAACAGCTATGCATTGTGGTACACACCTTTAATACCAGCACTGCAGAGGCAGGCAGATGTTCCAGGCTAGCCAGTGCCACTCAATGAGACTTTGTCTCAAAAAGTTGGTGGGGTTTTTTTCCTTTTTTTTTTTTTATTAGATATTTTCTTTATTTACACGTAAATTTCTCCTTTCCCAGTTTCCCCTCCAAAAAACAAATAAACAAACAAACAAAAAGAACAAGAACAAACCCCTGTTGCCTCCCCCCTCCCCATGCCTGCCACCCCACCCTCTCCCACTTGTTGGCCCTGGCATTTCCCTACACTGGGGCACAAAACCTTCATAAGGTTGAGGTCCTCTCCTCCTGTTGATGATCGAATTTGCAATCTTCTACTATACACATGCTGCCAAAACATTCAGTCCCACCATGTATAGTCCTTGGTTGATGGTTGAGTCCCTGGGAGCTCTGAGGGTACTAGTTAGTTCATATTGTTGTTCGTCCTAAGGGGCTGCAAACCCTTCAGCTCCTTGGATCCTTTCTCTAACTCCTTCATTGGGGACATTGTACTCAGTTCAATGAATGGCTGTGAGCCTCTACATCTGTATTAGTTAGGTATTGTCAGAGCCTCTCAGGAGATAGCTATATGCTTGTCCTTCCTTCAGTCTCTGCTCCATAGTTAATCTCTGCAACTCCTTCTGTGGGTATTTGGTTCCCCCTTTTAAGAAGGAATGAAATGTCCACCTTTTGGTTTTCCTTTTTCTTAGGTTTCTTGTGGTTTGTGGATCGTTCTTCCTATATTCCAAACTTCTGGGGTAATAACCACTTATCAGAGAATGCATACCATGTGTGTTCTTTTGTGATTGGGTTACCTCACTCAGGATGATACTCTCCAGATCCATCCATTTCCCTAAGAATTTCATAAATTCATTGTTTTTAATAGCTGAGTAGTACTCCATTGTGTAGATATACCACAGTTTCTGTATCCATTCCTCTGTTGAGGGACATCTGAGTTGTTTCCAGTTTCTGGCTATTATAAATAAGGCTGCTATGAACATGGTGGAGCATGTGTCCTTATTACATGTTGGAGCATCTTCTGGGTATATGCCCAGGAGTGGTATAGCTGGATCCTCTGGTAGTACTATGTCCAATTTCCGGAAGAACCGCCACACTGATTTCCAGAGTGGTTGTACCAGTTTGCAATCCCACCAGCAATGAAGTACTGTTCCTTTTTCTCTACAACCTTGCCAGCATCTGCTGTCACCTGAGTCTTTTATCCTAGCCAATCTCACTGGTGTGAAGTGGAATCTCAGAGTTGTTTTGATTTGCATTTCCCTGATGACTAAGGATGTTGAACATTCTTCTGTTTCTCAGCCATTTGGTGTTCATCAGTAGAGAATTCTTTGTTTATCTCTGTACCCCATTTTTTAATAGGGTTATTTGGTTCTCTGGAGTCTAACTTCTTGAGTTCTTTGTATACATTGGATATTAGCCCTCTATCAGATATAGGGTTGGTAAAGATCTTTTCCCAATTTGTTGGTTGCCGTTTTGTCCTATTGACAGTCTTTTGCCTTACAGAAGCTTAGTTGGTGTTTTTTAAACATAATCTCTAGTTTGTATTTTTTAGATTATTAGTTAATTCAACACACATTGAAATACATCTCAAAGTTATCAACTTCCAGTGCTTGAAGAATGAAAAAATTCCTGGTATTTTTAGTATTATTTTAGGCAAGTTCTTTATTCTCTCTGATTTCTTTTTCATATCAAAAACAAAAAGAGCAGTTTCCTTAGTGCACTGGGAATAATTTATGAGGAAATAGAGTCTGAAACAACACACCTAGAAACAGTGGAATGCTAGGCAAGTGTATTCAGTGACATCTACACAACTCAGCTTAGCATGAATTGGAAACCTACCATTGCCAGGTAATACCTGGGAGACTATGAGTTCTAACATGAATATGATACATAGGAATAGCCCACCATTCAAATGGGTTTGCTACTAGTGGTTGGGGTCAGGGTTAGGTATTTCCAGGTTCTGGCTACTTTCCCAAAGAATGGAAAAGGGCTCACACAGATCAATAAAAGAAGCAAAACAGTAGTGCTGGTTATAAATGGATATACTGTCAAGGTTGGCAGCAGGCCACCTGATTAAGAAGACTCCAGGTTATTGCTCAGGGCTATTTCCATGGAGTTCAGATGGAGAAATTGATGACTCAGGAGCAGAGTGTAGGTGGTTCTTTATTTTGATTGGTAGATTAGATCATATACTCATTTTCCCTGTTGTGTATGTCACCTTCCATAATGCACCTGTTTTAATCCCATGCATGCCCAATTATGCATCGACATAGGATGGTAAATAGGGGATTCTCCCTAAAAGATTGTTAGAGCAAACTTTTTTGTTAAGATTTCACATGCATCCAAATGAGTTTAGGCTGAATTAGCATTTCTTTTCTTGGAAATATCTTTGAATAAAAATTGTCTAAATTTGATTGTTACAGGGCCAGGGAAACTTCTAGCATTGTTCAGAGATGGAAGTACATATAGCCCCCAAACAGGTGGGGGAGGGAGAGAGTTCTTAGGTTGCTAAGTACATTGTTTGGACAGGGATGTGTACGCATAGTGGGTACAGGTAAAGGAACTAGACTGCCAAATGTGTATTACAAGGGACGGTGTGTGCATACTCCAAAACCAAGTGGGAGTTGCAACTGTAGCCCCTACTTGCTTGCCTTGGGCTGATTGTAGTTTTATAATCTGTCACACTGAGACCATGCATATTTTCATCCTTCTTGTCTACAAAATCCAGATAATCATAATGTCAGTGTATTAAATGTAAACAAATGTGAATTATTTTAGAGCACTTGCTGCAGTTTTTGACAAGTTTAAGTGGTTCAATAGAATGTAGCCATTACTAATAGCAGTTCTATTATTGTCAATGCAGTGAGGGGATCATTGGAGGGTAGTGTAGAAGTGTGATAGGGAGGCACTGGTTGCTAGCATGTCCAGTCTTCCAGACCACCACTTTCTCCTCGACACTCCACATCCAAGTCAGCCATCCAGTTGTTGTAAACATAACCCTCGAGTACTGTTTGACATTGTTCTCTCCTTCCTCGTCAGTTTAGTTTAGTCCTCCATTGCCCCTTGCCTAGACTCTAACTTCAAATTTAAACAATTCTCTTACCTCTGCATTTCCCTAATCATCTGCATTCTTTATACAAATTAAAACATGATTATAAAATGTGTTCTCATTAATTATTGGAGAATAAGGACACAGTTTTACTCATTATTTATCTTTATAGTGTAGCATAATTTCTATTGAAAAAACACCAAGAAGGCATGAAATGGGTATAAGACAGAAGGAAGAAATGAATGGGAGGAAAGGACATGAATTCAAACATTCAAACTCTCAAATTCCAATCAAATAAATATTTTGATAAAGGGAAAAAATACAGTCAGCATATTGCTTTGTAGTGTTTTCTGATATCACAAGCTGTGATGGTCTCTGAAAATCAAAAGACGCAGCTAGAAAAGTAAAGAAGCTTTGAATTTGATGGTGGCAGTGAGAGTGTTATGAAACATTAAGTGCGAAGACAAAGGTAAAATTGAATGTTAAAGGGGAAGTGAAGTGGCTCATTAATAAAGGCCCCTCCTGACCAGAGTTCAGTCCCTGGAACTTCACGTGGTGGGAGGATGACACTCACTCTGCAGGATGTCTTCTGACCCACTCTACATTTACCAGCCCTCCCACAAGGAAATAAAAATGTAATCTAAGAAGTGTAAGTTACATAGTAGATTTTTTTAAATGAGCCTTGAAACTCAAATCACTCTGAGGATACTGTTGCTACTAACACAGATGAGACTATTAAATAAGTATATAAAGTAGTAACTAAATATTTATTGAATGCTGTCAGCATTTTCATATCTGTATAGAGATTATCCCACATGCTCTTACAGTGTCAAGTATTTTACAATGATGTGTTCAGACCAGAGGTAAATTTTACAGACCCTGTGAGATTGCTTCTCAGACTGTAAATACATGCTACTATCTTTGTTGCTGGCCAAGTTCCACATGTTGTTTTTCCCATGCTAGAGACTGAATGCAAGGCCCTGGGTATATTAGACAAATGCCTTACCACTGAGCTACATTCCCAACCCTCCCTGCTAATTCTTAACATTTGCGTGATCATCCACTAAATAATGATGATCCAATCTAATGAAATGAGATGATGATCCAAAATCTCAACTGCTAACTCTGAGCACTAAATTCCCAAACTTTGTTTTAGGATTGCAAGCTATCTCCTGTCCTGGTATGACCTCAAGTGCAGTGTTTAAAAATAAACTCATCTTCACAAAACTATCTCCATATTTCTCACTGTTAGTATTTTCTTTTTCTCCTAGACATTCCTACGAAATATGAGTCATCTTTGATGCCTGGACTCCTCATATTCTCTTATGGTGTTTAATATATAGTTACTTCTGACAAATAACTCTTGCACTAATGTCTGAAATTCTCTCCTCAAATGTATTGATTTACGCTAAATGGATTAGCCTGTCCTTTCTTTGTTTATGCTTTATATACTATTGAAATGCTTTATAATACTCTTCTGGTGACATCATTCATCAGAAGTAAACCACAGGGGTTTTGAACACAGCATGAAAAGTCTAATGATATTGAACTCTTACCGGTCTTACATTATTTGGGAGAATGCCTTCAAATATTAGTTACATTCTCTTTCCTAGATTTTTAAAGACTGTCCTTTTGTCTCAGAACAGGTGGGATCGTTCCTCCAGTAGCTCAACAACTTCACAGAGAAAATATTCAACGCATAGTAGAAGAAACTCTCTCTGCCAGTAGAATCTCCCCAAGGGACCTCTCAGCAATTGCAACTACCATCAAACCAGGACTGGCTCTGAGCCTGGGAGTTGGCTTATCCTTTAGCTTACAGCTAGTGAATCAGTTTAAAAAGCCATTCATCCCAGTTCATCACATGGAGGCTCACGCACTGACTATTAGGCTCACCAATAAAGTAGAATTCCCTTTTTTAGTTCTTTTGATTTCTGGAGGTCACTGCCTGTTGGCATTAGTGAGAGGTGTTTCAGATTTCCTGCTCCTTGGGAAGTCACTGGACATCGCACCAGGCGACATGCTTGACAAGGTATCTTGTTCTCTCCTTCGGTTGATGCGTTCCAGTCTATATGCTAGTCATAAAGGCAATTCAGAACATTATATAAGTAGACTTAAAAAGCGATTTTTAAAAGTTACTGCCAAAGGCTTGGTGGGGGTAGCAGTGTAGACTACAAATTCAAGGCCCAACCTTGGCTTTTGAATGAGTGTGATGCAAACCTGGGCCATGCAGCAATGTCTTGTCTTAAAAATCAAAGAGTTCTGGCCAAGCATGGTGGGGCACATCTTTAATAATAGCTCTTGGGAGGCAAGAGGCATATGGATCTCTGAGTTTGAAGCCAGCCTGGTCTACATAGTGAGCTCTAGGACTGCCAAGATGACATAGAGAGGAAAACAAAACAATAACAACAACAACAAAAAGCCCTAAGAGTTGTAATAACTTTAAATCTTTTTCTTCTAGATAGGTTTCCTTCTGTAACCCATGCTAGACTCAAAACTCACAATGATCGTCCTGCTTCAGCCTCCCAGGTGCTAGAGTCACCACTATGTCTGTCTCAATTTTGTAATTTTTAGCCATTTAATGAAATAATAAGAATTTTACGTTTATACATAGAAGCTCAAATAGTTTCCAGGTATTGGTATATATTTAGTCAAATACTTTTTGTGAAACTGTTTGGGAAATGAGCATGCTGCAAAAATATAAAGGTATTCAGAGATTAGGGACAAGGGATGACAGTACAAGCCTCTAATGACAGGACTTGGGAAGCAGAGGCAGGTGGATTGCTGTGAGTTTAAGGCCTGCTTGATCTGCATGGTGAGCTTAAGGCCAACTAGGGCTATATAGTGAAACTGTATAAGGGAAAAGAGAAGATTAACATGGAATTTAGATATTCAATGTCAACTGCATAATTGCTTAACATCACAGGAGTTTTCTTTTAGTAGTATGGAACCTACTGCCATAGATAGAATGATTGAGGGGGAAAAATGGGTCACTCGTTTGTTTATTTGGTTTTTGGAGGCAGAGTTTCTCGAGTTAGACTTGGCTGTCCTGTATCTTCCTCTATAGACCAGGCTGCCCTCCGCCTCCTGAGTGCTGGGATTAAAGGCATGGGCCACCACCGCCCAGACACATTCTTATTTTCAAAGTTCAGCATTAAATAACCATTTCAACTTTAATTTTCCAATCCCTGTACAAGAGAGACTAGGGAAGCAGTACTTGGACACTGCTGCTCAGTTTATTGGAGAGAAGAGTTGCCTGATTCCTGAAATTAGCAGATTCCCTGTATTCATTGGGGATTTTAGAAGGAATTTTTTAATTCATCATCTTAATATCTTACAGTTTTAAAATGTATAGCCTATGGCTTGTGTATATATATGATTTCATATTAGTATATATTTATTTTCTTAATGTCACTTATTACATGTATTGACTTGCATATTTTGAACCATCTCTATCTCTTCTGACTTGAAACTGACTTGGACAATAGTGGTAATCTTTTTCTTAATAATTTGCAGTCAAAATATATTGTATGAAAATTTTTTTAAATGCTTGTTTTTAATAGGTGGCAAGAAGACTTTCTTTAATAAAACATCCAGAATGTTCTACAATGAGTGGTGGGAAAGCCATAGAACATTTGGCCAAAGAAGGAAATAGATTCCATTTTCCTCTCAATCCACCCATGCAGAATGCTAAGAACTGCGATTTTTCTTTTACGGGACTTCAACATGTTACTGATAAGCTAATAACACACAAGGAAAAAGAAGAAGGCATTGAGAAGGGGCAGATCCTGTCATCAGCTGCAGACATTGCTGCTGCGGTACAACATGCAACAGCGTGCCATCTTGCAAAAAGAACACATCGTGCTATTCTGTTTTGCAAGCAGAAAAATTTGTTATCTCCAACTAATGCAGTATTAGTAAGCTTTGTCCTCCCCCCGGTAGTAATAGTACACTTTCCAGGCTGTTTTTTACCCCAATGAATCAAGTTGACTTCGTATTTAGAATGAGTTGGTCCTTGGGTCTCATACTAGACAACATGGAACAATACAGAATAAAAACAAAGTATAGCTGTTATGAATGTAGATATAACATCTTTATGGGGCATATCTACAGCCTGTATAAAAAACAATCCCAGGCTACATTTCTCTCTGAAATTTATTGTACTTTCTGTACAAGAAGGAAACCAGAATAACCATTGTGGTTACTATTTTTAGTAAGGTAGGCTGCCATCCTCCCTCTCTTAATTAAATCCCTTTAAATGTGCTTACAAGTCTTGATATCCTTCCTATTTAATAGGTCTCTAATCTTACTTTGAAAATTATAAACTAATTAAATGTATAAATTTGGGAATTTGGAAATGGAATATTAAAAATGAGTGTTAAAAATAATGGTTTCTTAAGAGCTGAGTAGCTCAATGACTAACAAAAGCACAAAATGCAATCTAAAATATTTGGTGTATTATGATTGCAAATGTTAGAGATATTTTCTAGTAATAAGAAAATACCTTAAAATGCTAGCGATGAATACGTGCTGGCATTGAAATTGTGATTACTATCTGCAAATTTCTATTATGCAAATATATCACTTATTACATAGCCCCAAATATCAGAGTTTCTTGTTGGATGAAACCGGTTTTGTTCCCCAAATTTAGATAACAACTTGGTTTATATCTATATGTGCAAGTTGTTAATACTCATTGTCCCAATATTTTCAGGTTGTATCTGGAGGTGTTGCAAGTAACTTGTACATCCGAAAAGCACTGGAAATTGTAGCAGATGCAGCGCAATGCACTCTGTTGTGTCCCCCTCCAAGACTGTGCACTGACAATGGCATCATGATTGCATGGTAAACCACAGGATATATGTGATTTAGTTGTTATCATATAGACAATCATTAACATCTAAATTTTCTTTCCTTAAATCTTATGTTGTTTCAATGATTTTTATCATTTAGGAATGGAATTGAAAGATTACGTGCTGGCTTGGGCATTTTACATGATGTAGAAGATGTCCGATATGAACCAAAGTATGTAGTATCATATTTATACAAACTATAAAAGAGATAGACAAATATTTTTTCATATATGAAGTTTTTGTTGACATTCTGGTGGTAATTTAAGGAAGATTACTGGGTTTCATGAATGAAGTTGAGAAATAATTGATAAATATTTCTGTTACAGATCCAAATTATAAAAATTTTAACAATCTATATGAGTTATGGCCTATTTCTGTAGGTCATGAGTAAAGATGATACATTATCTTATTTCTTACCAGAAAAGAACACATTTCAGGGCTGGGGAGATGGCTTCGTAGTTAAGAGTTCTTACTGCTCTTACAGAGGACCTGGATTCTGTTTCCAGCACCCGCACAGTGGCTCACAGCTACACTTAACTCCAGTTCTAGGGGATCCAACATCATAACCTCCATGGGCTCGTGCACACAGATGGTGTATGCATACAGTCGTGTATACACACATACGCATTAAATACTTTTAATAAAAGAAAAGAATCCATCTCTATAAGCAGTACTTTTGTAATTTCTGACATTATCTATGGACAGTTAGTATATTAGCAGACTTAAGGGAACCATGAAGATAACACCCAAATAGGAGACTGGGTTACAGATGTGATGCTACAGGAATAGATAGAAGAAGCCAGAGGCAGCTGGTCACTGTAAACCTTATTTCCTCTCTCAAACCATAGTTCCAAAAGCAAAGTTTCCGAATTTGGTATCAAATTCTGTCCAAGTTAGTCTGGGAATAATGTAGGACAATTACGTTTCATAACTTGACATGGTTATATCTGAACATTGTTTCTTCTGATATTTTGAACTTGTCAGCACCAGAGAGTTGTCCTTCAGGAACATTGTTAATGTGGATCGTTAATGTGGATTGTGGATAACCAGAGTTTAGGGAAGTATCTCAAGGAGTCACTTAGCATGGCAGCTTAAGCTCAGATAATCCCGCCTGGTCCAGTTGTTCCCTCTTGTGGCAATGTCAAGGCTGGAGATGGCGGCTCTGTCTGGCTGTGGTCAGCTTAAAGTCTCATCTTGAGCAATATAGAAAAGTGGAAATCTGCAGTTTTACTTTACTTACTGAGGAAGAATAGATAACGTGGGTGAGAGAGCTCTGCAGTCTAAAAGTGCAAGGGACAGTTGAAAAGGACAGACCAGCTTGTGAACTCCAAAAAGTCATGGAGACCAAGGAACCTGCGAAAATATAAACAAACGAAGACTTGATATTTTATGTTAAAATTCCGTTACCATTTTGACCTTCGTAAAATTTTATCTTCTATGACATCTTTTGTTGTTTTTTATGTTTCATTTTAAGGATTTTTTTGTTTGTATTTTTGCTGTTTGATAGTTTGTGAAATCCAAGGCTTTACATGAGCTGAAATATATGCTCTGCCATTGAACCATTGAACTAGACATGCCCAGAATTCACTTTGATTTAAGCTTACTAATTTACAGTACTTTGGACCAGTAGAACTTGCAAGTATACCTCAAAATTAAGGTTTCTTAAGAATGAAGTGCTGTTATGCATTGTTCTGGTTTGTATATGTGGAAGAGTGACCACCTGTGCTGACCCTCCATTACTCCCAGTGTTGGTCAAACTGCAAACAGGTAATGTGCACATGTCCTGATAGGTGACAAAGCAAATATAAAGTCATGTGACCTCTGATCTTTATGCAGATGTCCTCTTGGAGTAGACATATCCAGAGAAGTTGCAGAAGCTGCCATAAAAGTACCGCGATTAAAAATGGCACTTTGATTTGTGATTTTAAAGCTCTCTACAGGTAATATTTTAAACAATAAAATTAACTTTTAAGGTTTTGGTATCAAATTATGTTAAATATGTTCATTAGGCATCAAATTGTTTATTATATTTGTGAGTATATACATAGGTCCTGGAGGAACACGTGTATGTGCAAGTGCACCCATGTATGTGTGTGCAGGTGCACCCATGTATGTGTGTGCATGGTAGCAAGGAGTGGGTCCAAGTGTCACACTCAGGAATGCAGTCTACACCTCATTTGAGTCCAGGCTTCTCTGGAAGAAACTGCACAGGGAGCCCCAGGGGACCTCAGGGATCTCTTTCTCCACTGCCCCAGCACTGGGGTTACAAGGTTACACTGCCGTGCCTTCAATTTTACATAATTTCTAGGGATTGAACTTGGGGCCATATTTGCAAGGCAAGTCCTTTACCTACTGAGTTATCGCTCTAGGCCCAAGACTCTTAAAAAAAAAATTATTTCCTTCCCAAAGACAATAACTACATGTTATAGTTTTGAGAAAGAATGGCTTTTTTTTTATTATTTAAATAAATAAAAAAAAAAACAATGAAATCAAAGGGTGAAGGATTTACTAATGTTGGTAGGTGAAGAAAGAAAATCCACAGGGAAAATATAGTAGTTCTTTTCATTTCTGGCCTCTTATCATGAAATTGATATCTTTTCCCCATTTCTCAAATTAGAAGAATAGAAGCTAGCTTTTGACTACTGCTACAATACACTGACTTCTTTTCTGTATTTAATTGTATTTACTAAGATGAAAATAAATGAGATGAGAAAGGTTTGTTTAGATAATTTTGTTTGAAACTTGGTATTGCAGAACTGTAAGTTTACCATTGATTTTTTTTCTACTACATACTGTTTGGGGCTATAAGTACAAAGAGCTACTTGGGCGAGGGAGATGGCTCAGTTGTTAAGAGTACTTCTTGTTCTTGTAGAGGATCCCAGCACCCACATGTCAGCTTACAACTGTCCATAACTCCAGTTCCAGGTAATCCAACACCCTTTTCTGACCTCCACAGGCACCAGGCACACATGTGGAACACAGACGTTAAATTTAAAAAATATAATTTTTTTTTTTTACATTTTCTTTTTTTATTAGATATTTTCTTTATTTACATGTCATATGATTTCTCCTTTCCCAGTTTCCTCTCCAAAAAACAAACAAACAAACAAGAACAAATCCCTGTTGCCTCCCCCCTCCCCATGCTTGCCACCCCACCCTCTCCCACTTATTGGCCCTGGCATTCCCCTTCACAGAGCCAAGGGCCTCTCCTCCCATTGATGATCTACTTTGCAATCCTCTACTATACACACGCTGCCAGAACAATCAGTCCCTCCATGTATAGTCCTTGGTTGGTGGTTGGGTCCCTGGGAGCTCTGAGGGTACTAGTTAGTTCATATTGTTGTTCGTTCAGGATGTTATCTTGAGGCTTTTCTTGTCTATAATCTTAAAAGGAAACAACTGAATGATAAAAAATAATCATTAAGAGTTAAGGACATCCTCCACTTAAAGTTCAGGGAGCTACGTGAGAGACAAGGCAGAACATTTGTAAGAGCCAGCAGGTCTGGACATAGTGGCCTCCAGACACAACAGGACTAATGCACCTATGACCTCAGGGATACGGCAGCACACACAGGACCTGCACAGGTTCAAGCCAGATGGGGCCATAGTTCTGAGAGATGAAAGGGAACATAAACTCCCATCTCTAACAAAGAAGCTGTCTTAACTGACATCCACTTGCAACGAACAAATTCTTTTTCTCCAGCGGAGTCTCACTGGTATATAAACCCCACATAAGGGTAGGTAGGCCCCATGCCCTTGTTTGGGCATTTTTTGTTTTACTGGTTTGTGTACTGTGGTTTCCAGTTTTGTGTTTTTATGGTGTGGGTGTATTTTTTTGTTCTTTCTTTTATATTCTAGTTTGTTGAGGGATTTTGTTTGTTTTCCAGATGCAAACCAAAGGTACTTCCTATAGATAATGGGACAACTCTAGTTTCCATATATTCTAATTATATTCCCTGTGTACCTTATGAGCAGTGATTTCAGATGCTACTAGGAAAATTTTAGACATTGTACATTTCAGGGTTTTTTAGAAGCCTCACACATTGGTAGTACTTATTATTTGATATTATTTTTGATTTATTAGGTGTTGTAGTTAATATGTGGGCTCTTAACTCAGCATACCAACTCAAAATGTTTCTAATGTTTGAAACATATTATAGATATATAGATTCACATATAATATGTATTATTCTACTCATGACAGTTGATAAATATTACAGGTATAAGTACAGGTATTCTATATAGAAATTCTACTTTTTTTTTCAGGCAATAACTGACATGCAGTTCAATTCAATTCCATATGAAACTCTGGGAAGAAATTCTATTCAGTATTAACATAAATAACTTCCATTCGAACAACACAAATTCCATCCCCTGAAGATGCTGTGTATTTTACCATAATAAACAATATCTGCTTTGAGAAAAACAATTCAAGAATCATTTCATGTTTCAAATGCTTTTTGTTTTTAATTATTAGTTTTCTGCAGGCTCTGGGTTGGTATTCTGTTCACCTTTCCCAAGGTTGTTCAAAAACACTATCCTTGGTCTTGATACATTTATGATATCTGATGAAACTCCAGATGAAAATGAAAAAATGTTATGGGAAATATTGGCCTTGTGTGTTGTTCTGAAGAGCCCCATGAAGTTAGTCACAGGAGGGATTAAGGTCAGGGAATCTCTTGGTTGGATTTTAGGTCTTGCTTTTCTTCGGTGCTCTTTCCCTGGAAGTAAGAAGGGCACAATTAATCACCTCTCAAATCAAGTGCCCTAAAGATAATCTGATGACTTATTTTCTTTGCCTAACTAAAACACGTACCAGCTTTCTACAGATACGCTTGAGTAGGTATTTCTTTTCTCTCTCTTTTTTTTTTTTTGTTTTGTTTTTTGTTTTTTGTTTTTTTCGAGACAGGGTTTCTCTGTGTAGCCCTGGCTGTCCTGGAACTCACTCTGTTGACCAGGCTGGCCTCGAACTCAGAAATCTGCCTGCCTCTGCCTCCCAAGTGCTGGGATTAAAGGCGTGCGCCACCACTGCCCGGCTCCTTTTCTCTTTTTAAAAGGAATTTCATTTATGTGTAGGAGAGAGAAAGAGGTGCCCACTGAGGCTAGACAAGGGTATCACACCCCATGAGCTGGAATTACAGGTAGCTATGAGCTGTATATGGATGCTACAAATTAAACTCAGTTCTTCTAAAGATTGGTAGTTGTTCTTAAACACTGGACCATCCCCCAGTCCTGCATTCTTCTTTTTACGTTTCCTGCTTTCTTTCTTACTGGTTATATCATAGATGTTCATTCTAGGACAATATACAATGCCATTGGCCTTTTTCTAAGGATAGCAGATTAGTAAGCATGTGCATGACAATAAGTAACCCATGATTATTCCCTATTCAGTACCTAATAAGGTCTTGGAGAGGTGGCTTAGCCATTAACAGCATATAGTGTTCTTACAGAGAACTGATGATCAGTACCCAGCACCTACATCAAGCAGCGCACAACTTCTTGTAACGTCATCTCTACTGGATCCTGACACCTGGCCTCTTGGGCATCCACACTCAGACACATGTCCCCCTCCCCCCCACCATGAAATTAAAGTGTATTTTTAAAATTAAAATAGAAAGGAATTAATAATATTGTAATCTCTAAATCCTGATTTCCTCATACTACTCAGCTTTCAACTACTGAGTTAAAACTTTCAAGTATCAGTGAAAACCAATATGGCCTTTGGTCTAAGAATTTTTAGATAATTGTACATGAAATTTTACAAGAGAAAGCTTGTTTAAGGCACAGTTAGATGGTGCCTTATTCGGGTTTTGTTTGGAGATAATAAAGATCTTTAAAAAGTTTTGTGAGTATGTGTGTGTATGTGTGTCAGAACACGTGGAGGGCAGAGTTAACAGACAACTTGTGGGAATTATTTCTATCCCACCATGTACATGTAGGTTCTGAAGATCAAACTCGGGTAATTAGGCTTGTTGGCCAACTGTGATCCTGCCAGAGAAATATTCAGCAACTGGTAATAGTAGGGAAGACATTAAATGAAGACTGTCTTCTGTGTGTATAATTGCGAAACGGGCGCTTACAGGTGCGCTTTCTGGAGGGTTGTCTCCACATTTTGAATTTTTAAAGTTATGATGTGCTGGTTGGTTTTTGTTGTATTGATGTAAACCTAGACACAATTGAGAAAATGGTACCACCAATTGAGAAAATGCTTTCATAACTCTGGCCCGTAGGCAAGCTTGTGGGTATTATCTTGATTTGTGATTGATATGGGAGGGTCCTGCCCTATGTTGCTGGTGTTACCCCTGGCTAGGTCCTGGGGTATAGAAAAAAGGAAACTGAGTAATCCAACAATCAGCTCAGCTCGTGTACATAGCCTCTGCATCAGTTCCTGTCTCAAAATCTAGCCCTGTTTTTCTGACTGATGGGCTATAAGCTGTAAGTTGAAATAACCCCTTTCCCCCAAGTTGCCTTTGTTCATGCGTTTGTTTTATCACAGCAATAGAAACCCTAAAATAGAATTACAGAGTGCTAGGACTAGCAGACATTAAAGAAATAAGTGAAAAATTAATTACCTTTTTTAAAGATAGGAATTACAGATGGTCCTCCATTCTTCTCCAGGCTAAAAGCAGTAAAAATATCAAATAATAAAATAAATGAAGACATAGTGTACCCAGAAAACCATGAATAAATAAAGATTCCAGGTTCCATGTTCAGGGGCCTAATGCTCTGTGTCATCCATGTATAAAATTGCATGTATGCTGCCTGTAGCTACCTGATCACTTACTCATTTCAAATATTAAATATAACTAAAACGGAACATTATGTTTGAAGTGATGGGAAGAGGGCATGGTTTGAGAAGGAATGGTGTAGTCTCATGCTTGGCCTATAGGGAGTGGCTCTATTAGGAGGTGTGGCTTTGTTGGAGAAGTGTGTCACTGTGGAGGCAGGCTTGAGGTCTTAAATGTTCAAGCTAGGCCTGGTGTCACGGTCATTTCTGCTGCCTGTGGATCAAATTGTAAAACCCCAAGCTCTGTCTCTAGCACCATGTCTGGGGCAGGCCTGTCTCCAGCGGCTTATCTGCCTGCACACTGCCATGCTTCCTACCACAACAATAATAGACTAAACCTCTTAACTGTAAGCCAGGCCCAATAAAATATTTCATGGTGTTTCTTTACAGCAATAGAAACCCTAAGATAGGACTCATACTGAATTTTGAGGAAAACAGAATTGAACCGGCACACATTTTCCATTTCCAACAGAGTTGTGAGAATGACTACAAAGTATAAATCATTTGTACTAAATTAAATATGTAAAAGAATATAATTAACTTGTAAGTTATCACAATTAGTGTTCAGATTAATGGTTTTATATATTCAGTTTTTAAAGGATTCTTAAAGTAGACTTATCTTTTTTCTCTTTAAAATTAATTTATATAACCATAAAATACTATTAGGTATGATTCCCTTCTTGTATCATAATATATCATGAGTAAGTCTTTTTCTATATATGAATGCCTTCCTACCTAGAAAGACTCATAATTCAGCTCTATGTAAAAGCAGAGAAAATAGTTCACAATAAGTATTTTTTACACTTCCCATTTTAAAAGACTTAGGTTATAATGAAATCATATTGACACAGTGAATTTTACTATTTTTCCTAGATGGAATAATGCACTTAAAATGAGGGAAAATGTTTGAAACTTAATGCTAAGCTTTAAGCAGAAACCTACTGCTGTTTATTTTGATACAGAGATTGATTAAAAAAATACATTTGGCATTCAAAAATAAATAAAAACAGGCTTTGGCAATGAACATTCACTCAAGGTTAAATTTATATTTGACACACAGAGGATATGCATTTCAATGGGAGTTTTACATGGTAGACCCCTAAATTCTAAGATCTTTACTAATGATGTCATTTCTGAAACTTCTTTTTTTTATTGGATATTTTATTTATTTACATTTCAAATGCTATTCCCAGTTTCCCCTCTGGAAATCCCTCTCCCTGCTTCTATGAGGGTACTTCCCCCACCCACCTACCCTCTCCCATTTCCCCACCTTGGCATTCGCCTACACTGGGGCATTAGCCTTCCCAGGACCAAGGACCTCTCCTCCCATTGATGTCCAATAAGGCCATAAAGGCATAGTACCTTAAGGATGGAAGTCCCACACTTTGCTGCATCTGAAACTCCTTTAGGAATGCAGGATTGATCTTCGCATCTCTACTGATGTTATTTGTAATACGCAGGAATTGGTTAGGCTTATTCCTACATTCAGTTAACAGAATTCGGAAAGCATGTGCATTGAAAGTGAGGTAGCCAAGGGCACAGGAACATGCTGCGCGAACCTGAGACAGGAAGAAATTTCTTATACATTTTCCTAATATTTAATTATGACAGAATATAACTGACAGAAAATTTGCCATTTTACCATTTTAAATTACACAATTCACAGAGCTAAAGATATTCATGTACACTTTCTGAATATTACTTTGGGCTCAAATCTCAGTATTTGTCTTGAATTTTTAATAAGTTTTGGATTAAGGATGTCATATATAGCATATGTAGAATTTGTCTATGTCAAATAGGTTTATCACAATTTTATGAGAAGAAACTTAAGTAGTGGGCTCTGAAGGCTCAGAAACTATTGATGGTGAGTGATGGAAAGAATTTAAGAGCCAGAGATTGTAGCTAACTACAGGAAACAATGTCTTCTACACACAGCAAGGCATTTCTACATAGGAACTCAAAATAATTTGGATAGCAAGCACAAATCCCATGCAAGCCCAACCCATACCACACTCCAGTGCACAATCCCACCCATAGCCACAGAGCTATTGGCAAATATTAGCTGCTGGCAAAGGGAGAGACAGCTTCCTCTTAAAGAGTAAGCCCTGGTAAGCCAGCCACACTCCAGTAGAAAACATCATTCAGGATCCTTGGAGCAGGACTGAAAATTGTGTCAGTGTGGGAGTGGGGATGGGTAAAGGGAAAGTTGAAAAGGAGACAGGTGAATATGATGAGAACACTTGGTATGATATTCTCAAAACATCTAATAAAATTATCTAGCCCATAGCTCCAATGTGCTCTGTTGAACCCTAGTTTGCATCCTAGCACCCACAATTAGGCAGCTTACAACCACCTGGAACTCCAAGTCCAGGGGATCCAACATCCTCTGGCCTCCATGAGGACCTGCATCCACATGAACATACCTACACAGACACGTACATACGTTATTAAAAATAAAATAAACCTTAAGAAAATTTCTATAAGCTGGGCATAGTGGAGCACATCTTTAATCCTAGAAATAAGGAGGCACAAGGAAGTGATCTCTGAGTTTGAGGCCAGCAAGGTCTACAAAGTGAGTTCCCGGACAGGTAGGGCTGTTGTACAGAGAAACCCTGTCTTGAAAAACCAAATAACTTATTATTGTTGTTGTCATTATTATTATTAACATCTGTAAACATGAGCATCAGATATGGATGTAAACCGACATCAGTCACCAGGTAGGAGCATGATAGCTCATACCTGCCAGGGCACTAATTCCACATTCAGGTCACAACCTCTGCCCCTATTTTTAAGGAATACTGTTAATTGCCCTTGATTCTAGTCACTGCTCACAATTATCTGTGAGCATATTTGACTTCATTTTAGAATTAGCTTAAGAATATTAAAAAATGAAAATAAAAAGGCTCACCCATTGACTAATAAATTTTTGTGCAATACTTTCTAACATTTTAGTTAAATTTCTGTTTCATCACAGTGTATTTATTTATACACTGAGTATTTAAAATTTAAGTTATACAAAGCACTTGGTATCATTGTGGCACTTATATCCATGTCATAATTTGTTCTTAAAATATGGTGCCCTTCACAAATCTGCATGTCATTCATTCACAGAGCATATTGTAAATTTCTGTGTAACCTAGATTGGTTTTGAAATAGGGGAATCCTCCTGTCTTAGCTTCCTGAGTGCTGATATTACTGGCATGAACTCTGACATGAAGTTTTGTAGGTTCAATCTTGATTTTAGAATTAAAATAGCCCATTTCATGGGTTTTTGTTTGTTTGTATTTTAGCTCAGATTAATTAGTATAGATAATAGATTTTAAACATTCTTAAAAATATTTTCATAAGTGTGATATTAGAGTATCTTTTTAAACTTATACTGCTTTTCGCTATAAGGCAATTGATCATAAAGCACATGTAAAGGTATGTATGTATACAGCTTTGCCAAGAGATTTTCCCACCAATGTTAATCATCAATTTTTCTTTTCCATGCTGACCTTCTTTAAGTTTTTAAAAGATTGTGGACAGACCTTGAGTGCAAGCTCCCACAACACCCAGAGGAAGCTCACTCCCAGGTGCTCTAACATGCCCAGGATCAGAGGTGAGGAGGACACAACATCTGTCCCAGCACTGGGAGTAACTGGAACCAGCCGGACCAGGCACACAGGAACTCCACCAGCCCAGTGGCTCCAGTTCCTTCCCATCTGTCTGGGCTGGTGCCCTGAGCAGATCTTAGGCACAAACTCTGCAGCCAGTCCCACAACACCCAGAGGAAGCTCCACTCCCAGGTGCTCTAACAAGCCCAGGATCACAGGAACCCAGAATCAGAGGATCACAGAGACGGCTTGACTTTGAAGAGTTCTGACACAACCAGGATCACAGGAATGACAGGCTCCAGTCAGATTTAGCAAGGGCAGGTAGCACTACAGATAATCAGATGGTGCAGGACAAATGTAAGAATATAAGGAACACAAACCAAGGTTACTTGGCATCATCAAAACCCAATTCTCCCACCATAGCAAGTCCTGGACACACCATCATACCAGAAAAGAAAGATTCAGATCCAAAATCACTTCTCATGATGATGATACAGGACTTTAAGAAAGACATAAATAGCACCCTCAAAGAAATACAGGAGAACACAGGTAAACAGCTAGAAGCCCTTCAAGAGGAAACACAAAAATCCCTTAAAGAAGTACAGGAAAACACAATCAAACAGGTGAAGGATATGAGCAAAACCATCCAGAATCTAAAAATTGAAATAGAAACAATAAAGAAATCAGAAAGAGAAACAACCCTGGAGATAGAAAACCTAGGAAAGAAATCAGAAGTCATAGATGCAAGCATCACCAACAGAATATAAGAGATAGAAGAGAGAATCTCAGGGGCAGAAGATACCATAGAAAACATTTACACAACAGTCAAAGAAAATACAAAAAGCAAAAAGCTCCTAACGCAGAACATCCAGGAAATCCAGGACACAATGAGAAGACCAAACCTAAGGATAATAGGTATAGAAGAGAGTGAAGACTGCCAAGGTAATGGGCCAGTAAATATCTTCAACAAAATTATAGAAGAAAACTTCCTAACCTAAAGAAAGAGATGCCCATGAACATACAAGAAGCCTACAGAACTCCAAATAGACTAGACCAGAAAAGAAATTCCTCCCATCACATAATAATCAAAACACCAAATGCACTAAACAAAGAATTTTAAAAGCAGTAAGGGAAAAAGGTCAAGTAACATATAAAAGCAGACCTATGAGAATTACACCAGGCTTCTCACCAGAGACTATGAAAGCTAGAAGATCCTGGGCAGATGTCATACAGACCCTACAAGAACACAAATGCCAGCCCAGGCTACT
>JADRCD010226776.1:0-23067 GCA_019843815.1 Montemys delectorum
TTTATTCTAGTGCCATTTGCTTAAACACAATGTCATTATTCATGATGATAAATGCACTTTTACATTTTTAGGACTTTGTGCTAAATACAGAATGCTTTCACCCCATTTATCTGATCTATTTCTCCCACAATGCTGCAAAAGAGGTATCATTTTCTCCTGTGTAAGATAAGATAGCTGCTGTGTCCAAAGCGCATATAGCATAAAGCGGGGCTTGAACCCAAGGCTTGCCACATGCACAAGCTGAGCAGTGAGGAGGAAGGAAAGAGCAATGCTCCGTCATACACAGATTCTTGTTTCTGAAAATGTTGGTATGTGCAATGTCCAGACATATGGCAAGTAGCATCACTCAACTGACAGCATGCTGTCTCTCTAGTTACAAGGCTTATAATGGCTGCACCCAATTTTGTTTATACAGCCAGCCTTAAGTTAGGTCACTAGGTAGGGCTTACACTTGACTATGGCTATATGATATCAAAACAGCTAATGGAACAATTTTTACAGTTGATTTTTCTTTTCTTTATCTTTGCAGTACTCACAGAGATGCCACAATTACTTTTTCTCTGCCTACAAGTCAACCCATGATGTATTTGCTTACTTATTTTTGAGACAGAATTTCATACAATCCAAGGTAGCTTCTGACCAAGCCAGCTCAGTCAGTCAACAGATTCTCCGGGGCAAGAGCAAAGATTAAAAAAAAAGACAATTAGACGACACTGTAGCATGACCCCAGCCAATGACCCCAGCCAGTTCTGAGGCTAAGGCAGGTTTATTTTTACCCAATCTGCTTTTATACCATTTTAATTACCTGCAAGTAATAAAGTTAAGTCTACGTTAAGAAACAAGCAAGACAATAAGCACAAATATAAACACAAATAGTCAAGGAACAAGCAAGGCAACGAACAAAGTTCCATGATCACTGTTTCTAAGGGCTTATCAGAATGACCAAGATATCTGAGCCAATATCCATGTCCTAGCCCCAAGTCATATTCTTGTCAGAAGCCTACTTCTTTGTTCTAGCCTAAAATCAGATTCCTGACGGAGTTTACTTCCTTGTCCTGGCCCAATGCCCCTGACTAGGGCCCCAAATAGCTCTCCCCAGGCTTCAAACTGAATATGTAGCCAAAAATGACCTTGGGTTTCTAAGCCTTCTGCTTCCCCCTCCTAGAAAGCTAGCATCGGAGATGTGTGCCGCCTCGCTTACTTTATTCTGTCCTGGGGATCAAACTTGGGGCTACTTGCATGCTCCATAAGTGCTCTACCAACTCAACCAGGGCACATCCCCAAACTCTCCTTGCTGACTTTTAAACAACATACACATGGAAACATAGACATAATCCTAAGAAAGATGCTTTTTCCTCAAGCAGTCTAAGTTGAAAGCTTTCCAACCCTCAGAGAAAAGTATGGGTGGCTGCAGCAATATGGAGCAATGACAATCCCTTTAGCCTGCCACACTTGCAGGGTGTGTGACTTCTCACCCACAGCAACTAGCTGTGTGGGTTATGAGGTTGGCAACATCATAAAACTAAGGTTACACCTGGGTGATGGTGGCATACTCTGGAGGCAGAAGAAGGCAGATCTCTAATTGAGTTCAAGGGCAGCCTGGTCTACAGAGTAAATTTCAGTATAGCCAAGATTATACAAATACACACACATACACACATACACACACACACACACACACACACACACACACACACACACACACTGTTTCAAAAATAAAACAAAATGAACAAAAGTAAACAAACAAATAAAAGAACTAAGAGTACAATGGGCCTTATGCTTTTTTAAAAAATGAGTTATGAGTTTTTGTTCTTTCCCAATTACCATCAGGTGCAGAGAGCAGGTAAGGCATCTTGCTAGTTACTTTTAACATTCCTTCTCCAGCACAGGAATAGAACTTCAAATGGTCAGATAGCTATCAAGCTAAATACCCCAGTTGTAGCCACTTTGACAGTAGAAAGTGACTGTAGAGTCAACTAAATTCTACCCAATGGAATGTGACAAAGATATGTATCATTTTTCTCAGTCTTTTGTTCAAAAACATGGAGAATGCAGCCTGGGCCCTTCCTGTCTGCTGACATGAAATGTACACAAGGAAAGCTGGCAGACTTTTGCAATGAAAGAAAGAAGCATCAATTTTGATAAAGGCAATACACGATGGCTACTGTTTGTTACAGAAGCTATTGTAAGTCATTGTCAAATACAGTAATGTCACCTTTCTCATGGATGCCCTGCTCCTTGCCCCAGATGCAATCAGTGAGAAGCCGTGCTGGGGCTTCGATGTCTTTGTTTTTACATTATTCTCCAACAAAGTGATCCTACTTTGAGCTCTTGCATTTCATTCCAAATCCTGTTGTAGACCCCTGTTTAGAACAGCTAGTCATTTTTCTCTTATCAAGGAGAGCGCAGCTTCAGACCTCATAGCTTCATTAACTTGATCCAGAAGGTAAGAGCTTGAGGAAGGAGTGGGTGTTGTGGGACCCTGTCCTCTGGAAATGACTTGGTCATGTCACTTCTGAACTCACAGTTCAGAAGTGACATGACCTAAATAAAATCTGCCCAAGATTGGCCCTATTATTATCCTGTCATGGAGATGGGAGGGACTCATAACAGCCGAGGCTTCAACGGTGAAGCCAATCGTATAGCCCATGCTCCTATAAGCAACCCTAGCTGAACTTACTAAGAAACACAGAAAGGAGAGAGGGCACGAAAGTAAAAGGGGTCTAGGAGAAAAGAGTAAGGCCTCAGTTCATCATAAGTAGGAAGGGAACATCAGAGGAAAATGAAGGGTGAATATAAAAAATGAATATCATAACAAAACACACAAGCACATAGAATTAATAAAAGCATGAAAAAGAGCAAAAAGCCAAAACAAGGCAAAAAAAAAAGTATGAAAATATCAATAAGAATGAGACTTTTTGCCCGGTCAGGCACAAGCCTGTAATCTCAGCTACTCAACAGGCAGGAGAATTACAAAGTCAGGGCCTGTCTTTACTACAGTGTGATCTCAAGGTCAGTCTGGGCAAGTAAGTGAGACTCTGTCTCAAGCTGTACATAGTAAAAAGGGGAGTTAAGGGTATAGATTAATGGTGAAGTGGTTTCCTGGCATCTCAAGGCCCTGAGTTCCATTGCTATTATCACAAAAAAAATTACACGTATTTGATATGAGCAACTATTGAAAATGTATCAGTTCTGTCCAAGCTCTGTAACAGACACTAGGACCAGCAGGCAGGCCTTTGAACTGACTAGCCTAGATTTTAGTCCAGGCTTTGATTCTTTCTTTCAATCACTGGCCAGAGCATAAGAATTCTATACTTATAAAAGAGAAGCGTTCAGTAGGCTTGTGAATATATTACAGCATAAATTCTTCTTTTGTGCCCCTATTTTTAAAAATCTCTCTAGGGACAGGAGTAATGGCTAAGTAATTAAGAGCATTTGCTATTCTGGTAAAGGCCCTGAATTCAGTTTTCAGGACCCCCATGAATGCTCACACCATCTATTATTACAACCCTTGAGTATTCAATGCCTCCTGCTAGCCTTTGTGGCACATGTTGTACATACATACATATATGTAAATATTCACATACATAAAATAAATAAATTTTAAAAGATTTAATGTCTTTGCTTCCAATAACTAAATGGATTTGAAGAGGCATCTTTATGCCACTAAAAAGTATCTCATTGACAGATTCCAATCTTCTCTGAAATCATTTTCTATTGTGTGTACAGTATTATCACCAACACTAGTGGCTAAAACAATAAATAGCCAACTATCACTTCATATTTAGAGTCAGAAATGCTGGGAGGCTGGGAGAGCACATTGGATCAGATGCTGAAGACCTCACAAGGCTGAAGTTAGGGCATCAAACACACCACATTCTCTCAGGATCAACTTCTAAACTCTCTCTTAATGTCGGTCAAATCCAGTTCCTTTGGCAGATGACTAAGTCCTAGCTTTCTTTCAACTGTCTGCTTATTTTCTAGCCCAAGAACATTTCATGGGTTCTTCACTTGCTTTTTCTTTTTTAAAGATTTATTTATTTTTATTTTTATGCGTATGAGTACACTGTAGCTGTACAGATTCTTCACTTTTTAAAGAGCTGGTTTAGGAGCTGGGAGATGGCCCAGTGGGTAAGAGTTCTTGCTCTTAACTCTGGCAGACAAGCAGATTCTAAAGCCAGCCAGCTTTACTAAAATATTTCCTGTAAAAAAAATATAGGAAGACACTCAACATCTTGCTCTGGTCTCTACATGTACACCCAGAGACACATATTCATGTATTCCTATGCATGTATTATATACATGAACAACACACATGCACGAATGCACACACACAGCAAGCGAGCTCATTATTTGGCTAGAAGTGAGGTACACACCTGAAACCCCAGTATTCAAGAGGCAGAGACAGGAAGACCTGCCTGAAGCCAGTTTGGGCTACATAGAAAGATCTTATCTCAAAACAAAAGAAAACAAGCAAAACAAGAGATACCTGTTGTCTTAGCAGTCAGGAGACTTGGCCACATAGATCAGGAGTCCAAGGTCATTCATGTGAAACTTGGCCACAGCAAGTTACAAACAAACATGGGCTTTAAGACACTCTGACTTGACCAAAACCAAAAAAATCAAAGACAGCTAACTAAGCAAATCACTGATTTGATTCAGTATGGCCCACCTAGGACAACCTTTGTCATTCACCCAAGGACAGCCACTTTATATAACCTTTTCCTGGAGTCTCAGAAATCCAGGCCTCTGTGTCCATCATTGTCAATATTCTCAGGTGTTGAGTTTGCATACCACAGGACAGAATCTTAGGGAGCGTTTCAGAATGCTTCCTACAGTGCTCTAAATCATTCTGTCATTTGAAAACACAGTTAAAGAGTCTGTGGACTGGCTGGGGGTACGTAGTAGCACACTCCTTTAATGCCAGCCCTTAGCAGGCAGAGGCAGGCAGATATCTTTGAGTTCAAGGTGAGCCTCACCTATCTAGTGAGTTCCAGTATAGCCAGAGTTATATAGTGAGACCTTTTCTCAAAAACAAAGCAAAAGTCTATGGCTTGGGCTCACCTGATCTGTTTATCTATCTGAAAAGCAGGGTAAAGAGTCTGGGGAAGCTGAGCGGTGGTGGCACACGCCTTTAATCCCAGCACTTGGGAGACAGAGACAGGCGGATTTCTGAGTTCGAGGCCAGCCTGGTCTACAAAGTGAGTACCAGGACAGCCAGGGCTACACAGGGAAACTGTCTCGAAAAACCAAAAAAAAAAAAAAAAAAAAAAAGAGTCTGGGGATGTGTTTCAACCTTGCATCCTCAAAGCTCTGGGTTTCATCCTGTGATGAAAAGGGAGTTAGTTGTAATGGTTACATTTGGTTCACAGCTCTACAGCGGGAAGAAATTCTCATATTCTTACAAAGTATCCCGGATTGTCACTGTTAGCCCTGCGTGGTCACTTACCATCTTCAAACTAGGTGTTCTACGCCTTAGCAAAAAGACACTTACGTTACTTACTTTCATTGTTGCTGTATCAGCTTGTGGGAGGAAAGATTACTTCCGGTTCCTAGTTTCAGAAAGTTCAGTGGATCTGCAGGGAGAATTGTTGGGTAGAATGGCTCCTGAGTGGCTGGCTGGGACGCAGAGCTGTGTCAGCTCAGCTTCCTTTCTCTTCTTCCACTCCATCCGGATTCCAGCCCATAGGATGGTGCTGCCCACATTCAGGCTGGATCTTCTTCGCTTTTTGGAAATTCCTCACAGACGTACACTGAGATGTTCCTAAACAGGCTCCTAGGACGTAGGTGATTCTGAGTCCAATTGAGTGAATGAAAACAAGAGTATGACAGTTCCTAAGTGTGCTTTGAGGACAAGGGTTTGATTATAGATATGAAAGAGAGAACAGCCAGAGGCATCTGGAACAGTCCAGACTTCATTGAAGTGAGTAAAAAGATCGGGGTGAAAGAGGAGAAGGGTCAAGAGAGAGGACCAGGAGCCAAGAACAGAGGACCAGGAGCCAAAAGCAGAGAACCAGGAGCCAAGAGCCGAAGACCAAGAGGCCAAGAGCAGGTTTTATAGAGGAAAGAATAGCTGGGGAAAGGGAATCCAAAGCCAAGTAGAGAGGTTTAGGGTAAGGGGTGGGGTGAGAAGTGCTGAGAGGAGCCACAGGTATTGAGCAAGCCTCCTCCTAGCAGTTTCTTTGAGACCCGACATTGCGTTGACAGTAAAGGTTACCCGTCATGTAATTAATTTATCAGCCTAGAGTGAAAAAAGATGAACAACCCTGCCCATTTTCCCTGTAGATAATCAACTCCCAGAACTTCCTGCATGGATCCGGGGCTTAGGAGCCTGAGCTTGGAACTTGTTCTGGAGCTAAGCAGCCACGGGGCAGCTTTCTCATGAGGCTCTCTCTCTCTTTCTTCCCTATGCTTCATGGCAGCAGCATTTCTCTTCTTGTAGGATCCCACGAGCCATTATTAAGCCCATTGCAACTAAAACCAGCCCTGATGAATTCCGTTCTCTTCAGATAAGAATGTTGAGCAGCATGATCATTATAGCAAACTTGAGGCTAAGTAGCCTTGGCCCCCGAAAAAACGCTTATCTGATGGTGTTTTAGAGAATTGCGATCACATGGAAGGAGGAGCTACGCAAGGCTGGGAAGACCAAGTTACTAATTACCAAGAGTAGAAGTTCATGTGGGGTAAAAAAAAAAAAAAAAAAAAAATACCGATTAGCCTGTGCACTACTATTACAGAAGCAAAGACAGTAAAATATTTAATTTCATGTGTCAACTTACCTAGATAAACTGTACCCGGATATTTAGTTCATTGGAGGTCAGGGTGTGGCTGTGAAGTTATTTATTTGCATACTTGTATATATATATATATATATATTCACATATGTGTGTGTGTGTGTGTGTGTGTGTGTGTGTATGGAGTAGAAGTATATACATATATACATTTGGAAGCCAGCAGACAACCTTGGGCCTCTGTCTTCAAGCTCTGTGTACCTCTTCTTCATTTTTCACTTTTCTTTCTATTTCTTTTTTTTTTTTTGGTTTATTTGTATGGGTTTCCTTTCATATCTTTTGGGGGCTGGGGACTAAAATTCAGTCTCTCACCATCCTAGTATTTGTCTAGCAGGATAGCAGGATAGGGGAGTTGTTCATGAGTCCCAGGAATCATATCTATCATTATATATAATCATATATATATATGTATTTCTACCACTAAAGTTATAAAAGTGCATCAGCACAACCAGCTGCTTTAAATTTTTGCTTTATTATTTATTAATTGTTTATTTATTTAATGTGTATAAGTGGTTTTCCCACAGTATGTATGCACACCACATGCATGTCTAGCGCCTGAAGAGGTTACGGATTATTGGGAGTCACCTTGTAGGTGCAGAAGTTGGACTCAGGTCCTCGGAAGACCAAGTACCTCTTCAGTCCCCACTGAATGGGTTCTGGGAATCGAATTCAGATCATCAAATTTTCAGGGCTAACAATTTACCAATTGAGACATCTCTCTAGCCTAGCATATGGTTCATTCATCATGTATCCCAGGCTGGCCTCCAATTCCCTTTGTAAAATAAAATGGCTTTTGAATCCCTGATCCTCCTACCTCTACCTTCAGAGGTGATTATAGGTATGCATCACCAGGCCAGTATTATGTAGAGCTAAGGACAGAATCCAGGGCTTCATGCACACTAAGCAAGTACTCTATCAATTAAACTTTGCCCTTAGCCCTTCTGAAGGCTTTTTTTTTTGGGGGGGGGGGGAATACCATACTGATCTTCTTTGAGTCCCTATGAAAGGTGGGCTCCTCACAATCAGTTACAACCCCAAGAGAAAAAGATCCACTGCAATAGAAGACTGGGTTCTATCTTCAGATTGCCTTCAGAGTTTGAACAGGACTCTCTTGAGTCTCCATCTTATTATGATGCTTTACAGATATATTCCAATTGACAGCGCTTATAAAAGCAAGAGGCAATTCTTTTGAAATCTCTTCCCATACTCTCAGATAAAGCAGAGCTGTGACTAATCCAGACAGGCGGACCATTTATCCATGACCTGGATTGGCTTAGTTCAGAACCATATGTTCTCTAAAAAGAGTGCTTTGTGTTCCTGTGGCCACAGGGATGTGGAGACTGAAATTATGACACCGTGTTATCTTATGGGTTGTTGAATTACAACATTCCCGAGTTTCAGCACCTTCTAATTTCTCTAAGTGTCTCCCAGTCAGTGATTAGATGAGACACTGCAGGAAGTTGGTGACTCATAATGCTCAAACTCCCAAATCCCTCTAGACTTCCCAGACACAAGCAGCCCTTCTTGATTTGTCTGATGAGGCCATCCCAATCTCTCTTGTGTTCCAGGCAACAGTCCTGACTGGCAATTGCCTCTCCCCACGCCTTTTACAGGAGAGCAAAGCTCTAAGCCTGTAATGATATGGCCTGCCATCCTGACTAGAGTCTGTCACACTGCCATGGTTTAGATCTGGGCTTTCTCCAAAGGCTCAAGTGTTAAAGGATGGTTCACAATGCGGTGGATTTCAGAGGTGTGGCTTTCGATCTTCACTGGCTCCTAAGTACTTTGACCTCTTTAGTATCTTATGCCATCAATCGACTGTAGTGTAGGGGCTATCCAGGGGTGATAGTGACAAGGAAGTGGGTCCTGTGTGAAGAAGCAGGACCATGGTAACCTGCCCTGGCTTATGTTCTTCAGACTCACACACAATGCAGACAATGGCCGACAGCCTCAAAGCTCTGAACCCACAAGGCACAAGGCATAGCACTTCCTTCTGCCTGTCCTCAAGGATTGTGTCACAGTACTAGAAAGCTGACAAATATACACATCAATAATAATAATAATAATAATAATAATAATAATAATAATAGTAACAGTAATAGTAATAAAAACAAGCCTGTGCAGAGAGATATATCAGGAGATGAAAGTGCTCATCACTAAAACTGATGACTTGCATTCAAGTCCCAGGACCAGCACGGTGGAGGGAAAGAGCCAACTCTGTCAGGTCAGCTTTCACCCTTCACTCCCTTGATGTGGTCAGTTACTCACACACACACACACACACACACACACACACACACACACACACACATGATCACATATAGGCAAATATACACAATAAATAACTAAAATGTAATTTAAGTGTTTTTTGTTTTTTATTTGTTTGGTTGGTTGGTTTTGGTTTTTTGAGACAGGGCTTTTCTGTGTAGCCCTGGCTGTCCTGGAACTCACTCTGTAGACCAGGCTGACCTTGAATTCAGAAATCTGCCTGCCTCTGCCTACCAAGTGCTGATTAAAGGCGTGCACCACCACTTTTTTTTTTTTAAAGTGTCCTTTTTAAAAAAGAAAAGCAATTCAGTTATTAAAATGAAGGGAGAGTGAGGCAGACATGCCTCTAACCTTGAATTCTATACGCTAGGAACAGAATATTGCCATACATTCTAGACCACACTGGCAGGGTAGGGAGTTCTAGGCCAACCTAGACTAGAAAATGAGACCCATACCACCAACAGCAACAGCAATAAAACAGCAAGAATGCTTCTAGTTCTGTTCAGAACAAAAAAAATTCATCAGACTCATGCAAGACCTGAGTCAGTTAACAAAGCATGAAGCCCACAGATGAGAGGCCCTTGAGAAAGAACCCTACAGGGACAGCAGACAAGTAGCAAATAAATCCATAGTCTGGCTTGTCAACATTTACTTTGCAAGGAAAAGAAAATGCCATTGAGTGTTTCTGAACTTCAGCTCTGAGCAACAGTCTGTCCCTACGAACCCAAACTGCTATGTTCACTAACTGAAATGGTAGCCCAGCGGTCAGGCAGTGAACGAGTATTGAAGACTTGGTTGGGTTAAGAGGAGACCTAATGTTGCTATCTCCCCACTTCTCAGAACCATCTGAAGAGACAAACTCAACAGTCAAAATCTATGCTATGGTAGAAATGACCACATGTAAACTCTGGAAGCCAGTCTCTCTCTCCCAAACCTTTAATCAAAATCACTAAATAGAAACATGTTTTAAGCAGTAGATTCTTGTAATCCCTGAATTTGGGAGGAAGAGGCAAGATAACCTGAAGTTCAAGGTCATCCCTGATCAGCCAGGGTTACATGAGACATATCTATCTCAAGAAAACAAACAAGGGCTATAAAATGGTCCAAGGGTCTCTAGGGACTCCAGTTCTGTCTCGAGAACCTGTGGGCATTAGAGTTACCACCTCTGTGGTAAAGCATAATGACCAAAGTTACTTGAGGAGGAAGGGGTTTATTTGGCTTGCATTTCCATATAACTGTTCATCATTGAAAGAAGTCAGGACAGGACCTCAAACAGGGCAAGAACCTGGAGGCAGGAGCTGATGCTAAGCCATGGACCGGTGCTGTTTGCTAGTTTAGTCTCTATGGCTTGTTCATCCTTCTTTCTTATAGAATACAAGACCACCTGCCCTCATTGGGCACTACGCACAATGGAATGGGCCATCACACATCAATCACTAATTAAGAATATACTCTACAGGCCTGAGAATAACCCATTATTATTGAGGCATTTTATAAATTGAGTCTTTCTCTCCCCAGTGACTCTAGCTTGTGTCAAGTTGACATAAAGTTAGCTAGCACACCATGTAAAGGAAGAAGTATAGACCAACTCCACAAAATTGTTCTCTGATATTTATCTGATGGAGCACATGTGCACACACACACACATTTACTTAATAATAATACATTTTAATTTCAATATATTTGGATACACATGGCACATAACAGTAGAAGGATTTAAACCACACCTAGCTGCAGTATATACCCTAAAACGGCAAAGGAGTCTCCTTTGGAGTAAGTAGCTCAAGTGATCTCAGTGAGAGACTCTTGGCCTGCACTGTGTGACTATAACACTTGGGCTGCCCATCATGGACTATGTGACTATAGCACTTGGGCTGCCCATCATGGACTATGTGACTATAGCACTTGGGCTGCCCATCATGGACTATGTGACTATAGCACTTGGGCTGCCCATCATGGACTATATGACTATAGCACTTGGACTGCCCATCATGGAGTATGTGACTATAGCACTTGGGCTGCCCATCATGGAGTATGTGACTATAGAACTTAGGCTGCCCATCATGGACTATGGGACTATATTTAATGTCCCTCCTTGGACTGTCTAACACTCTTCTGCATCCCAGCATCCTGTGAACCTGTTTATATTGGAATAACTTCAAGTAGGTTGTAAAGAGCAACCATGAAAGCTTGTGTGCTATAGACCTCTGCCCCATTATCTGTTATCATTCTTAGGCCACATCTGAGATCTCTGTGACCAGATGATTTAAAGACATATTCCTGCCTCTATTAGCATGCAATACGAACACACATCCCCAGGTACTCCTGCATTACAGGTATATTCTTGTATGTTTATATTATATAGTTTTATTTTATTGCCCTTCTTTTAATTTGCTTATTTATTTTCAGAAGTTAATCTATTTTGAGAAATGAGTTTTGAACTTACCATGTAGCTAAAGATAACTTGAGCTTCTGATCCTTCTGCCCCTCCCGTTCCTTTGAGTACTGAGATTATGAATGTGAACCACACACCAGTTTTATACAGTGCTATAAAATTATCACATCCAAGGGTTCTTCTTAATCTCTCAGTTGAGCTTCATCTCCAGCTCTTTCTGATCGTTCTAATGGAGCTGTCAATCACTCTTGTCTACATGGGACTAATGCAGCATGATAACCCTACTCAGAAGTAACCTCTCATCTGAAGCATAGGATTTGAGAATATTTGTGACCCATGTGGATAAACAAGACGAACGGTGTGTAGGTGGCTTTCAGAAGATGGCAGGAGGAGCTGCAGAGGTAGCTCAGTGGACAAAGCACTTGCCACACAAATAGAAAAAACCACATGGAATCGTGGCCCCCTTCCAATCGATCCCAGCACAAGATGAGTAGAGAGACAGGGACTCCCTGGAGCAAGTTGGGTACACTAACTGAATCAGTGGGCTACGGGATCAGCGAGAAGCCCTACTTCAATACATGAATATTCAAGGTAGACAGCTATTGAAGAAGACATTGAACATCAACTTCAGGCCTTCACACACTCAGGCAAGAAAACCCACACCCGTGGGAACATATATACATGCACTTACAAGGAAAAATAAAAAAGATTGGAGTAGATAAAGCCCTGTGAGACTGGAATTGTTAATTTTGTTGTTGTTGTTGTTGTTGTTGTTGTTGTTATTTTGTTGTTTTCGTCACTATCACCTCAGGAACTGTCAGATATCCTCTAGGAAGTTTGAGTCTCATTTCAGAAAGGGTGTAGGTATGGGTCCATCAACCCAGCTTTTCTCTATAAATTCTAGGGCCACTACTTCAAGAATTAGCCCTGTCATGTGTCATCATATCCGTAAAGGACTAGCCAATTTCGACAGCAAGCTAATTACACCAGGCTCCTGCACTTGGGAAGAGCTGGAGTCTGTTCCCTCTGAAATCACACATTTTAACATTGTTTTTTGTCTACTTGGTCTACCGAGCTTGTCTCTATCCAGTCTCTGACCTTGACCAATGGCATTGTAACAGCAGTTCTGCCCCCAAGATCTTGTTTTATAGCAAAATGATGAGGACACTGGTCAGGAGCCCTCAGGATACTGTCATGGCTTGAATGGGACATGTCTGCAGCAGGCTTGCATGTGGGACCTAGCTGACAGATATAGGCCTGCTGAGGTAGAGACTGCAGTCCAGCCTCAGTTGCACACTGCATCGTTGTGCTTTCTGGTCTGCAGAAGCTTGAGAGGGTAGCTGCAAACTATGGGGCTACCACAAGGAGCCACATGACCAACTTTTTTGTTTGTTTGTTTTTGTTTTTTTTGTTTTTTGGGTTTTTTTGAGACAGGGTTTCTCTGTATAGCCCTGGCTGTCCTGGAACTCACTCTGTAGACTAGGCTGGCCTCGAACTCAGAAATCCGCCTGCCTCTGCCTCCCAAGTGCTGGGATTAAAGGCGTGCGCCACCACCACCCGGCCACATGCCCAATTTCTAAAAAGCAGTGGGCTTATAACTAGTTCCCATTGGCAGGTATTTTCAATGCTGGGCTGCTTTGCTGGTAAATACAGAGCATGCCACAAAGCAGAAACTAATGAATATATTTCATGGTTTCGTGTATTTCATATCTTTATTCCAAGCCAGAATACGCAGATTTAAAAACAAAGGAAAAAAAAAAAAAAGCCAGGCATGAGGAAGCTGAGGCAGGAAGATCACCGTAAATTCAAAAGCCAACATGGGCTAAAGAATGAGTTTAAAGCCATGTGTCTCAATGTCTCCTGTATGGATCATGAATGAGAATGTTCCTAGACCGGTTTATAGCTCAGCTTGATGGTACAGCACTTACCTGTTCATGCTGCAGGCTGACTCAGCTCCCAGTATCTGAAGAAAAAGTTATTTCATAGCCTCTGAGCCCAAGCTCAGATATAGCTTTTTTGGGGGGGGGAGGGGGAGGAGGGAGGTCGAGACAGGGTTTCTCTGTGTAGCCTTGGCTATCCTGGAACTCACTCTGTAGACCAGGCTGGCCTCGAACTCAGAAATCTGCCTGCCTCTGTCTTCCAAGTGCTGGGACTTGGTGTGCGCCACCCCCGCCCGGCTTCAGATGTTGCTTTAAGACTCAAATTTCTATAGGGTATTTCGAGGTGTTGCTGCTATCAATATGGATCAGAGTCCAGGGGGCACCCACTGAGATTTCCAGGTTCATGTCCCAGAACAAAAAAAAATGAACAAGGAACACATGAACACACAGAGAAATACAGAAAGACAAAGCACGTGGGAGAATGGAAGTAGGCAGAGCGCTGGAACAAATCCGAGACTGAAGAGCCACTGAGTCCTGACACTTTGAGACACTTTCATGTCTTCACGAGAATCAGGACTGAATCATGCTGTAACATACCACCCAGCAATGTGAACTTGAGAACTGATTTCACCTAGCAGCACCAACAATGGGAAATGTAAAAGCTCTATTAAGTTTTAATTCTTTGATTTAAGAAAAGTAGAGACTGGAAAAAATCTCTATATATTAATTTTACAGATGGAAACTCCGACACCTATTACACAACTCTGTGTGGGTTTTGTAGTTCAAAAACCATTTACTAAGGAAGAGTTACCGCAGTTGGCTAGCCCCAGCCTTTTGTGGGAACAGCACATTAGCAGTGCTGTGTTTTGTTGGGGGCACTTTTTTTTTTAAATTAGATACTTTATTTATTTACATTTCAAATGTTATCCCCTTTCCCAAGTTCCCCTCCAGAAACCTCCTAATCCATCCCTTCTTCCCCTCCTTCTAGGGGTGCTCCCCAACCCACCCATCCACCCACTCCCACCTCCCCACCCTGGCTTTCCCTTACACTGGGGTATTGAGCCTACACAGGATCAAGGGCTTCTCCTCCCAGTGATGCCTGACAAAACCATCCTCTGCTACATATGTGGCTGGAGCCATGGGACTCTTCAACTCTTTGGTTGGTGGTTTAGTCCCTGGGAGCTCTGGGGGGTCTGGTTAGTTGATATTGTTGTTCTTCCCATGGGGTTGCTTTCTCCAGCATTTAGAGAGTGTGTTGTGGCCTTGGGGTTTTGTTTCATTTTTCATATGTCCCATCTCAGTAACGAAGCCCTCAGGTGGAAGACTTTGCAGTCTACCTCTGCCATTGATTCCTTCTATGTATGTTTTTCTTGATGCCCCTTAGCCTCACTCTCTGCCTTCTGCCATGTTCCCTCCTAAATGTAAATAAGAAACTATACCTCCCTGACACAGGCATGTCTAGTACAGAACCAGTTCCTGAAGAATGAAAGCGTGAGTTGCACCCAATTGAAGACCCTAGTTAACTGAACCAGCACTGGCCCAAAAATGGAAGCAATGTGGAATGCCTAATCAGTGAAGAAAATGGTTAAACAATCCAAAATGATTCGAAGAAAATACAGCTGATTCTGTTTACTTTTGCTTTATTATGTCACTTTGGTATGTATTTATAATTTAATCTATATGTTACAAAATATCAAGGCAGAAACAAGGAAACACAATCATGGCTACATATATTAGATCTGGAAACAGTTTTGAATCTACTTGCACGCATGTGCGTGTACGTGTGTGTGTGTGTGTGTGTGTGTGTGTGTGTGTGTGTGTGTGTACATGTTTGTGTACACCCATGTGGAAGCTAGAAGACAACCTTTGGGGTCATTTCTCATGTGCCACCACATTTTTTTTTAATTTGACATTTTATTCTCTATTATTTATTTGGGGGATGGAAGTGGAAACATACATGCTACATACTGAACATGCATGTATACCAGAAAGCAATTATGGGATTTGTTTTGTCTCTTTCCACATGTGTCTTAATTGGAGTTTCTATGGCTGTGATAAAACATGACTGTGGTGGTTTGAATATGCTTGGCCCATGCAAAGTAGAACTGTTAGGAGGTGTGGCATTTTTGGAGTAGGTGTGGCCTTGTTGGAAAATGTGCAGCATTGTGGGGGTGGACTTTGCAGCTCTGCCCAGCGGGGAAGACACCTTCCTCCTGGCTGCTTGCAGAGGAGAGTTTCCTGTTGCTGCCGTGGGATGCAGATGTAGAACTCTCAGCTCCTCCAGCGCCATGTCTGCCTGCAGGATGCCATGCTTCCCACCACAATGATGATGGACTGAACCTCTGAACCTGTAAGCCAGACCCAATGATATGTTGTCCTTTATAAAAGTTGCCTTGGTCTTGGTGTATCTTCACAGCAATGAAATCCTAACTAAGACAAGGACCAAACAGCTCGGAAAGGGAAGGTTTTATTTCAGCTTACAACTGTCCGGATATACTCCCTTACTGCTGGAAGTCAGGACAGGGACTCACACAGAGCAGAAGCCTAGAAGTAGAAGTGAAGCAGAGACTATTATGGCTTCTTCCCCATTATTTTCTCAGCCATGATTTCTTTCTTTCTTTCTTTTTAAATCATTTTCACAGTTTATTCAAAAGTTGAATAGTTAAAATGTGGACATTTCCCCCCAAAATGAACCATCCCCATCACACAGACTCTACCACAATTCTTATTACTTCTCCCATGCTCACCACATACTCCTGCAAACACACAGGTATCAGGACCTCAACCGTTCGTCAAATACAGAGAGCGGAATGCCACACACAGGCCCTTCTATCTCCTTTGCATTAGCAGGCTCTGAATGGAGGATTAAGGAGCTAATATCAATCACCCTTAACCCAGAGTTAAGACTTCCCTACTATTCCTTTTCCTTCAGCTAAGACATGAAAACCCAAAGCAGTTTTGTTTACAATTTTAAGTTTTATGTTCTACTTCAGCCATGATTTTTTTTATAGGACTCTGGGAATACCAGCCCAGAGATGACAACCCTCCCAGTGAGCTTGGTCTTCCTCATCAGTCACGAAAATGTACCACAGGCCTACCCACATGCCAATCAAGCTGTGAGATTTTTCTCTATGGGGATTCCCTCTTTCAAAATGACTCTAGGTTTTGTCAAGTTGACATAAAACTAACCAGAACAATATGAGTCCCAGGGATTAAACTCGGGTCTTCAGGCCTGGTGGCAAGCACTGTTACACTCTAAGCCATTTTTCAGCCTTACCTCTTTATGAAACAGGGTCTCTTACTGGGACCTGGGGTTCATAGCTTAGGTTGGGCTGGCTCGCCAGCCAGTCAGCCCAGGGGTACCTACTCTTTCTCTTCTCCAGCACTAAAATACAAGGCCATGCTGACTTTCCTGCTCTTCTAAATTTGTTCTTGGGAAGAGACAGACTGAGCCATCTTTCTAGTCCTAAACTTATTTCCTATAAGTTTAGGAAATAGATACATGTCAGGCTAACAATAAAAATTTTTTTGTGATTGTTCAAAATATTTAAAAGACTCTTTTTGGTTTTGATTGTGTGGTGGTTTGAATACACTTGGCCCAGGGGGTGATACTATTAGGAGCTGTGATCCTGTTGGAGTAGGTGTGGTCTTGCTGGAGGAAGGTCATCACTTTGGAGGTATGCTTTGAGACCTCCTTTTTAGCTGCCTGGTAGACAGTCCTCTCCTGGCTGCAGTTGGATCAAGATATAGAACTCTTAGTTCTTTCTCCACTACCATGTCTGAGTGGATGCTACCATGCTTCCCGCCTTGGTGATAGTGTACTGAACCTCTGAGCCTGTAAGCCAGCCCTAATTAAATGGTGTCCTTTCTAAGAGTTGCCTTGGTCATGGTGTCTCTTCACAGCAATGGAAACTCTAATTGAGACAGAGTGTTTCTTACTTTGTCTTGATCTTTTTAGGTACAATCTTAAAACAGTAACCTAATAACGGTTAAAAACAGCACAAACCGAGCTGGGATTGTATTAGGCTTAATTGGTAGTGTTTGCCTAGCATGCACAAAGTCTTGGGTTCAATCCCCAGCATAAACTAAGAGTAGTAGTACACCTATAATCCTAGTATTCAGGAGGTTGAGACAGTAGGATCAGGGGTTCAAGGACATCTTTGGTTATACAGCAAGTTGAAGGCCAGCTTTTATTTCATGAGACCCTGGAGGAGGGGACATGTGAGCAGTTAGCTACTTCCCTTCTGCTATAGGGGGCAATGGTGTAGACACACAGAACTGAATTTTGAATTATACAGGTTTGGAAACTTCTTCCTGCATCCAGCAGCAGAGATCCTGTTGTTCTAGCATGAGTAGCAATGACTCTGCCAGCTTCTTCCTCTAGACTGATCTGTGGGTGGTTATGAAAACAGCGATGGTGTTACATGACAACTTTTTCATTAGTTTAGTTCGGGATTTGCCTAAAACTATTATGCCTAGTAGTTTAATGTGTTTCTCCAACTCTGATCCTATGCTAAGCACAGCTGTGTTTATCATTTGAACTAAAATACCTTTGCAAGTAAACAAGTTGCCGTTGAAAACTTCAGGGGTAGGGCTGGTGAGATGGCTGAGCGGGTAAGAGTACCAACTGCCCTTCTGAAGGTCCTGAGTTCAAATCCCGTAATGAGATCTGAATGCCTTCTTCTGGTGCATCTGAAGTTGGCTACAGTGTACTTATTTATAATAATGAATAAATCTTTTTTAAAAAGAAAGAAAAGAAAACTTCAGGGGTAAGCAAGCCAGGGCTCTGCTCAGTGGAAGGTATGGTGATACAGCGCTGAGAGTACTTAACACCTTTGCTGCTTGGCCAGAATGGACTTCATTATTTTTAATTAAGAACCCCCCCCCCAAAAAAAAGCTATATATACTTTTTCCAGCGGAGGAGTTTGGAGACAACATTCAGAAATGGCACCTTGCAAGGGGAAAGCAAAGAAGGAAGAACAGCTCATTAACCTTGAGCTTCAAGTGGCTGAAGGAGAAAATGTATTTGTCGTCCGCCACATCTTTGCATGCTTCAGTGATGCCTTTGTCCATGTTACCATATCATTCTTTCCAGCAAGGAAACCATCTGCCAAGTGACTGGTAGGGTGAAATAAAAGACTTGCTGAAGTGACTTCTCTCTCTATGCAGCCATGCTGGCTGCCCAGAAGGACAAGGATCTGGGCTTCACTGCCCTGCTTATCAAACTCCATGCCACAGGAGGAAACAGGACCAAGATCCCTGGACTTGGCGCCCAGTGAGCCCTCAGAGCTCTTGCTTGCTAAGAGATGAATATTGGGTGGATTGAGGATGTCACCCCATCCCCTCTGACAGAATCTGAAGTAAGGGGGATTGTAGTGGTGACCACTGTCTCTAAACAGGGCTTCTCAAATTATTTTCTGTTAAGAAATTGTTTTGTATATGCAGGAAAAAAAGCCATATGTATATGTATATGTGTATGTGTGTGTGTGTGTGTGTGTGTGTGTATTTAATTACCTAAATAGATCCTGTGTGCTATAATTATATTTATAATATAGGTAACATTCTATTCTGCATATGTTTAAAGCAAATATACATTAACTTAGATTAATAGACTCTGCTTATCAATGTTGGTCCTCTTTATGTAGCCATATGCTTGTTACCTCAAAGAATATTACTCACCCTGATGTTTTAAGTTGTTAATGAGACTCAGAAATAGAAACACAGTTTCTCATTATAACATTTTTGTAAACAGTGATTTATATCGACACACAGGTGAGTTGAAGTATGTTAAATAAAATATTACCAGGAAAAAAATATATATGTTGAGAAATTCATAATTTAGCATCTATTAAAAGGGATTGTCAACTCGCTTACATAAATATAGTTATTCTGTGATAGAGATATATAGCTGTGTAGGTGCAAACACCTGTTGTCCTAGGCTATAGATGTAAGTGTGTGTTGTATAGTACAAGAAGAATCCAACAAGTCTCTCTTGTCATTCTAATTCCTTTGTTTAAGCAACATTACTTTCACCAGATACTCTCTAATTAGCTGTGAAGCAATGAGCAAAACACGCATGGTCATAATACCAGGAAATACAACCACAAATGATGCCAAGAGCCATGAAGAGAGTGTTCTGTGCTGGGGGGAGGGGGGGGGGGGAGGGCCCAGCACTCGGGGAAATGGATCTGCCAAGGTGATCCTGGAGCTGAAACCTGAACGTCAGAGTAGCCAGTTTGCAGTGTCTGCTCTCAGGGTAGACAAATGTGCAGCAGGAAGCAGCACTGACTCTGAACTTAGCTCACCACCATGAAAGAAGACAGTGCCACCAGAAAGCCTACCCAGGGGCCTTACCCCTCTTACTGGGGTACAGCATTCCAGATACAGGTCAACACAGCCAGAAGTTGATTTTTATTGATTATCTTGGGCTGTGGGGATTGAATTCCATTGTAATCTAATGCTTTTATTTGCTGAGCTATATTCCTTACATTTAAAGGAAATTGTAATAATTGATATATATATATATATGTATGTATGTATATATATATGTATATACATACATACATATATATATGAAGAATTGAGCAAATAGGGACAGCTCGGAACAAGGAATGTCCATTTAGCCTAAAGACAGAGCTTCAGAAAGGTTTACAGAGCAAACACCCATCCCCAAGAAATGCTCCAGTCCAGGAAACATCCCCAGGAGGTTGGATCTCCCCCCCCCCCCACATGGAATTGGTATCTCCCCCTCACCTGGGGCATAAAGGTCAATGAGAACAAAAGACAATGGGCTCCACCAATGAGAGATAACCAACTCATGCTGTAAGCCTATGTACTGGGAAGGTATAAAAAGGGCGTGCTTTTGTTCCTGGTCATCATCTTTGCTCTGAATGCAGGACGACCCCAGTGTACTGGCAATAAAAACCTCATGCAATTTGCAGAGATCTCCCTCCTGATTCTTCGAGAGTGGGGGACCCACGCCGAATCTAATAATATTACAATTTTTATATATTAAAAATAAAACCTTCATATTATCACCCGACTATAAATTTAAGAAATAGATTGAGAGAAATAGACAACACACAAAACCAAAACCCACTTAGCCTAAAACACAGATAAGCATCTTAGTGAGGACGTATTATATAAGCAGACTCAGTTTAAAACAGAAGATGCCCACTGAAGGGTAATTCATGGTCACTTCATGTCCTTCGTGTCTAAAGTCCGGTGCACTGCTAACTAGTGCTCTGGGGTGAGCTCTGGGAAGCCTAGGGCTGGTAGAGGGCCAGCTCACCTGGAAAAACAGCCCTGGGCCATTGCTCTCTCATTCACCTCTTGCACAGTAAGCCTTCTGGAATGTAAGCATTCAGGAATGCTCTGGGGGAGGGGAAAGGGTCATGAACTAGTACATATTTGGAGAAAATTAGAAATATCAAAGTCTCCAGAACGGTTAGAGCGATCAGGAGTCTGGCTCTTGAACGGCCCTCAGCAGGAGACACCTCTGTGTGTGTGTGTGTGCAGGCTGTCAGGTTCCCTTTCTTGGGTCCCATCAGTGCCTGTGTGCAGCAGCTATCCTACCTTTCAAGCTGTATTCTGTCTCCCAACCAATACAGCCATCTTTCTGAAGCCTCAAACCACCTGTTTAAAAATAATAACCCTAAAGGAAGAGATAAGAACTATTCTCGAAAGAGTTGTCGGGGGGTGGGGGGGAAGAGCACACTGCGCTTGACGAGAATGTCTTTTTAGAATTCACTACAGTTGATTTCCCTCAGTGTTGGAACTGAATGGTGTCTGTTGGTTAAACACCTGCTGCACTGCTTGCCTTGCATTTGGAAGCCAAGGGATCGGGATGAATCTGTCTTCCCTCGACACAGATGCATTCAATGTGGTGAGTGCTTTTACAAGCAGAGGCACCTGGGAACCAAGTGGGAAAAGGACAGCTTTCTCTTCTATCATTGGGGAAATTCAACACACACACACACACACACACAAACCAGATAAGGGCCCAGATAATGAACAGTCTCAATTCCTCCAGGGAGATTGCAGTCTCCCAGACAATAGAAACAAAGACGCAACTCCCAAGTAGTTTGGCCTGCTGCCTGCAGGAACTTGGCAGATTTGGGTCTAGAAATGTGGACCTCAGCAGAGCTCGGTCAAGGGCAGTGAATTCTAAGAAGGCCTCCAGGACTAGAAGAAGAAAGGGAGCAAAACCCCACAGAGAAAGGGTCCCAGAAGTCTGCCTTAGCCCTCGGGTGGGACTTTGAAGAGTGGGGCACCCTCACACTCACAATCACAATCACTCGGACTGCACTGGAGACTTTGAGAGTTCTAATTTTTTACCAGATGTGTCCCATCTGGGAACAGCAGCTTACTGGAAAGGACTATTCATCGTAGAAGTGTGGCATCTGGAACAAATGGAGACTACAGGGCAACGGGGACCAGAGGGGAAACGCGGAACAATGGAAGCAAGAACAGAGCAGAAAGACAGCTGACTGCTGAGTGCCAGGGGACACTGGGGATCGAGAAGGACATTTTACTGTCACAAGTAGTTTCGAGGGGGGGCGGGGCAGACCTGTATCCAGTGGAGACGGGTCAGCTGTGCTGAAAGCCTCAGAGAGGACCTTGGGGAGACCGCTCAACTGAGTTCAAATCACCAGAACCCGTAAGAGTCATCCGCTGCCTGTAATCCTGGCATTGGGGATTACAGACAGGAAATCTATAGACGAGTTGGCTAGAAAGATTGGCTGAACTGGTGAGCCCTGCCTGCGTCCAACAGGAGACCCTGCATTAATAAGTGACGTGGCAAACCAGCAAGGAAGACACTCAATGCTAGCCTCTGATCTCTTCAGATTCCTGAACTTGAGGACGCAAGCGCATACACGTAAGTGCACACACATACACCCCATTAAAAAAACCATGGGGCTGTTCACAAGTGTGTCTGCTCTTTGCAGAGGATCTCTGGTCAGTTCCCAATATCCACATCAATTGTCTCCCAAGCCATCTATATAACTCCAGTTCTAAAGAATCCAATTCCTCTGATATACATGGGCCTTGCACTCACATGTACACACACATATAATGCAATTAAATATAAAATTTAAAACATTAAATGCCAAATGCTAGTAGTCCCGAAGATAAAAAAAAAACTGATAAAAATTAAAATATAACAACAAACAAAAAATATAAGTCTAATTAAAAATGCCTATTTTATTTTAAATGGATTAATATTATTTTATTTTGTTTGAGAGAAAGTTTCACTTTATAGCCCATCCCATTGTAGAATTCACCTTGTGATGCAGCCTTTCATTGGAGGCAATCCTCCTGGAACTTAAGGCTACTTTAGATCTGACTTAACAAAGTACGAAAGCAAAGAGGCCGGGCATGGAGCCCAGGCCCACAGTCTCTGCTCGTGGGAGGTATAGGAGGGAGGATCCGGAGTAAAAGGTCACCCTTGGCTACAAAGTAAATTTGAGGTCAGCGGGGGTGGGGGTGGGGTGTACAGGAGACTCCTTCTTAACCCCACCCCTACCCCTGCACAATTCTATGCCTAGGCAAGTTCTCCTGTTTACAAGCTTTTGTTGTACAAACCTTGTTCCTTGATTTTAAACTATTGGTTAAATAAAATTGGGAACGGTTGGAAGGATTAGAGATAGATGGGTTTGGAACGCCCTGGTTGAGGGAGGGAAGGTGGAGAGAGAGAGAGAGAGAGAGAGAGAGAGAGAGAGAGAGAGAGAGA
>JADRCD010226777.1:0-15219 GCA_019843815.1 Montemys delectorum
GGGGGACGACTCAGGAGTGACTCCAGGAACATAAAGGGACACGGACGCTGTCAACCTAGAGACAAACAGGGCTTGAGAAGAGGGTGTTGTGTCCAACTCCATCTCTGAGCAGTCCTCTTTGTGTTTGTTGAGGGCTGCTGTGGGCCAGCACCGTACAAGGCTCGTAGCATGGGTTCCCACGGCAGCATAGAGGATGCTCAGCTGCCCACTCACAGGTAGAAGATGGATGCTCACACAGAGTGATGCCAGAGCCAGGGAGGGACAGGTTGGCTTGGAAACTTGTCTGTTTGACACATTGTTGCAATTAGTTTCACCAGGCTCCTAGGCCCTTCCTCGGGTTTGAACTCAGCCACACAGTAATGAGGCTACTGGGCAGACTGAGCAAGAGCCAATCTGTACAAACACTCTTAAGTGTCCTGGGAGGGAAATGAACTGAGTTCCCACCGCTGGCTCTTCAGTATTCCCACGTGCTCCTCCTTCCTGGATGCTGTTGTAGTCAAGAGCCACCTCTAGACAGCTCTTCCCTGGTTGCCAGCTAAGAGCTACCCTTGTCCACTCCTGCCCATTGGTTTATCATAGTACTTGTGCCTGATCTAGTTGTGGCCACTACTTGGCTGGCCATCTCTGAGGGTAGCTCGGAACCTCCCAGGGCTTTGGGTTTGGGTTAGGCATCACTAATGAACATGGGAGACCCTGGTGCTTCTAGAAGTAGCTGGTCACATTGGGAAAGCATGAGGCTTCCCATGGAGAGAGTGGCTGCTGCCTCACATTCTCTGAGGACCGTTCTCAAGCCTCTCAAGATAGGTGGTGCAGTGGTACCCAGCGGTAGGGTGGTGCAGTGGTACCCAGCGGTAGGATGCACCAGTGGTACCCAGCGGTAGGATGCACCAGTGGTACCCAGCGGTAGGATGCTGCAGTGGTACCCAGCGGTAGGATGCTGCAGTGGTACCCAGCGGTAGGGTGATGCAGTGGTACCCAGCGGTAGGATGCACCAGTGGTACCCAGCGGTAGGGTGGTGCAGTGGTACACAGTGGTAGGGTGGGGATAAAGGAACAGGGAAAGTGGTAACCCTTCCATCCAAGAGCTCATGCCATCAGATGTCTACCTTTGGAGAATCTTATTTACTGATACTAGCTAGCCTGAAATGAGATGGGGCTTAGCATCAGTGGGACTCTGGCTGGTTTTGTAGTTGTGTGGAGAAGGCACCTGAGGACAGCTAAAGATCCAGCTAGCCTAGATACATTGTATCTCCTTAAGTGAAAGTACTCTATTCCCATCAGCGTTCCCTCACCTGGTCCCCAAGGGCTCTGGTTCCCAAGTGGTCAGTCACTCCTGGGCCTCTGGGCGCCTATGGAATTGCACAGCCACACTGGAACAGAATAGCCATCAGGTCAGAGAGCAGGCTTTTCTGTTCCCTGGTCGCTGTGACCCTGTCCACCCTCCATCCTGAAGTCCTCTCTCCCTTGAACCTCCCATCTCTGTCCCCAAGCTTCCCCTGTTGTGGCCCAGAAGCCTATGCCAAACAAGGGCTTCAAAACAAAGTCCTCATTCTGAGCTGAAGGGGGAGAAGAGTAAACAAGTCGAGCCGCCCGGGTGGGGGGTGTTCCCCCCCCCCCTTAGCCCTTAGCCCACGTGGAATGTCAGAAAGGCTGGAATCAAAGTGGGAAGGACAAGAGGCCAGTGTGGTGGGGACTAATTCACACACTCACTACCTGGTGGAGGATTAGCGGCCCAGCCAGCTGCCCAGCCACATAGTGTGACATTGTGCAAAGCGCCACATGCAATCCGCATTTGTGTCGGCTCCAGTTGGCATGTGCTAATTTCGAAGAATGAGAGTGAAGCCTTACGTGACTCCACAGAAGTCAGAGGCGGATTACAGACTGGCAAGGTTTGCTGACACCACACAGGAGGACTTTTTTTTTTTTTTTTTCTGGTCACAAGGGTCTTTGACACCCTTGTGTGTGTTGGTGTCTCTCAGCAAGACAGGAGTGACGAGCCTTGAACATGGGTCCAAGATTCAACCTCTTCAAGTTAGCCCACACATCCTTACCCCAGTGGGCAAAGGACAAAAGGTCAACCTCACGACGTAAGCCGCTGCTTCATCTGGGTAACCGGGCGATGTTCCGTTCCAGGATCCCATTTCAGAGAGCTGGAAGCCCTTTTCTGCCACCTCTCCTCCCTTGGCTTGAGTATCGCCTCTCTGCCATGTTCTCACTTTGAAAATGGTAGTTTGCACATAGCCTCCTCTTGAGGCCGGTGGCCCATCTCTTCCCATAATACCAGCCCTGTGACCTTGGGCAAGTTGCTTAACCTCTCCGTGTCTTAGATTATTATGTACAAAGTGGTAGGTTGAAGGATGTCCAGGATCCCGACAGACGGTAGGTGTTGGGTCTCTGTGAGTTCTTATCTACATTAAGTGCTTTGTGTATTCACAGGTGTAAGTCCCCTGTGACAGCCTCTAGGGGAGAGGTAGGAATCTGCCCATTCTTGCTTCCTCCATGTTCAGAATTCTCTCTCTCTCTCTCTCTTTCTCTTTCAGGAATGTGAGACATATGAGAAGTGCTGCCCCAATGTGTGTGGGACCAAGAGCTGCGTGGCAGCCCGCTACATGGATGTGAAAGGGAAGAAGGGCCCTGTGAGCATGCCCAAGGAGGCCACGTGTGACCGTTTCATGTGTCTGCAGCAGGGCTCTGAGTGTGACATCTGGGATGGCCAGCCTGTGTGTAAGTGTAAAGATCGCTGCGAGAAGGAGCCCAGCTTCACCTGTGCCTCTGACGGCCTCACCTACTACAACCGTTGCTACATGGACGCCGAGGCCTGCTCCAAGGGCATCACACTGTCTGTGGTCACCTGCCGCTATCACTTCACCTGGCCCAACACCAGCCCTCCGCCGCCCGAGACCACGGTACATCCCACCACAGCCTCTCCGGAGACTCTCGGGCTGGACACGGCAGCCCCGGCCTTGCTCAACCACCCTGTCCATCAGTCAGTCACCGTGGGTGAGACCGTGAGTTTCCTCTGTGACGTGGCAGGCCGGCCTCGGCCAGAGCTCACTTGGGAGAAACAGCTGGAGGATCGAGAGAACGTGGTCATGAAGCCCAACCATGTGCGTGGGAATGTGGTGGTCACCAACATTGCTCAGCTGGTCATCTACAATGCCCAGCCCCAGGATGCTGGTATTTACACCTGTACAGCTCGGAATGTTGCGGGAGTCCTGAGGGCTGACTTCCCGTTGTCAGTGGTCAGGGGAGGTCAGGCCAGGGCCACCTCAGAGAGCACTCTCAACGGCACAGCCTTCCCAGCAACAGAGTGTCTGAAGCCCCCAGACAGTGAGGACTGCGGAGAGGAGCAGACGCGCTGGCACTTCGACGCCCAGGCTAACAACTGCCTCACTTTCACCTTTGGACACTGCCACCGCAATCTCAACCACTTTGAGACCTACGAGGCCTGCATGCTGGCTTGTATGAGCGGGCCGTTGGCCATATGCAGCCTGCCCGCCCTGCAGGGGCCCTGCAAAGCCTATGTGCCACGCTGGGCCTACAACAGCCAGACAGGCCTATGCCAGTCCTTCGTCTATGGTGGCTGTGAAGGCAACGGTAACAACTTCGAAAGCCGTGAGGCCTGTGAGGAGTCGTGTCCCTTCCCCAGGGGCAACCAGCACTGCCGGTCCTGTAAGCCCCGACAAAAACTTGTCACCAGCTTCTGTCGGAGTGACTTTGTCATCCTGGGCAGGGTCTCCGAGCTAACTGAGGACCATGACTCAGGCCGCGCCCTGGTGACCGTGGATGAGGTCCTAAAAGACGAGAAGATGGGTCTCAAGTTTCTGGGCCGGGAGCCGCTGGAAGTCACTCTGCTTCATGTAGACTGGACCTGTCCTTGCCCCAACGTGACAGTGGGTGAGACACCGCTCATCATCATGGGAGAGGTGGAAGGTGGTATGGCCATGCTGAGACCCGACAGCTTTGTGGGTGCATCGAGCACGCGGCGGGTCAGGAAACTCCGTGAGGTCATTTACAAGAAAACCTGTGACGTCCTCAAGGACTTCCTGGGCTTGCAATGAAGCCAGTCTGGTTCCCCTGACCCTCCTCCGCCCACTCACCTACCCCCTGCCCTCAGTCAGCCATCCAGGGGAGATCAGGCTAGACAGCCTTGGCTAGGGAAGAAACATCAGCTAACATGTGGGAGGAAAGCCCCCCTTAAAGCCACCGAAGTTTTAGCACCTCCTATAGGGTTCTCTCTGCCTCTCCAAGTTCTCACTTTAAAAACCGGTAGTGAGCACATACCCCCCCTTTTGAAGTCTGTGGCCCGTCGCTTCCCATCCCACCAGCCCTGTGACCTTAGGCAAATTGCTTAACCTCTCTGTGCCTTAGATTATTGTGTACAAAGTGGGAATTGTGGTTGCACCCCCCCCACCCCCCGGGGCTTAGAAGAGAGCTAAAGGAAGTCCAGGAGGCTGACAGGTTCTTTGGGTTCAATAAAATGTTCATACCTTCACCCCCAGCCCCACACAAGGTTTCTCTGTGTAGCCCTGGCTGTCCTGGAATTCACTTTGTAGACCAGGTTGGCCATGCACTTAAGAGATTCACCTGCCTCTGCCTCCCGAGTACTAGGATTAAAAGTGTGCACCACCACGTCTGGCTAAAAGGTCTGTATCTTTTTCAGCTGAGAAAGGGGTTGGCAAAGGGAAGAAAGGATGAAGGTAAGTTGTTTCCAGTGGGTGGCTCCCTCAGGCAGTCTCGTCCCTCTTTGCTGACCCATGCCCCTCTGCCCAGTCTCCTAGCCAGGAGGAGGATCTCCAGGTCAGGAGGAGATGCCATCTGTCTGGTTGAATGGCTTAGCTTGTGTAGGAGGTATGTGGGAAGAGAGAGATAAGAAAGTCCAAGAAGCATGTTAAGACGACTGCCCAGCTGCCTGCTGCCCCACTACATGGCTGTAGCCAGAGACTATCCACACCAAGAGTTGTGAACAGCGGGAAGCCAGAGCACTCAGTTTATCCTAATGGAGGCTGTAGGGACGGCTGCCTCTGGTTGGGTCTGTTTGTGTCACCACATTAGGCAAATTTTCTTTCCTGAGCTGCATTGGTTTGTTGGTTCGCTTCTGTTCATTTCAGCTCAGTGGACACGTTGCAGGTGCCAGGTGCAAGGCAGTCCTGATTCTCGGCTCCCCCCCCCCCCCCCCCGGGGGAGCCAGTGGGTGATGGACAGCAGTTAGGCATGTTCATGTGCCGTGGACTTCCTTAGAGAAGCCCAAAGATCTGTTTTTGGTAGCAAGAGAAATAAAGAAGACAAAGGCAGGAGGGATAGGGGACAGCCTAGGCATCAGAGCAGAGGTGGACCCGGGGAGAATGAATATTGCTCGATGCTGCCATCTGGTGGTACATATTGGCACCTGCAGGATCAGGAGGAAACATCTCTCTGGGTGGGGCCTGGGATGGGCCTCTTGGCGATGGCAGCTATGAGGTCACTTGTTTCTTCTGGTCTCAACCACACAGGCATTGTGTAGAGGATTTGGAACCCCTCTGTCATTTCTGCATCTGCCCTGCTCCCTCGGCCCTGTATTCTGTGCATATCCCTCCCAAAGAAGCTCTGTGGGATGCCCTAACGTCTTCCTAAAATATACAGAGGACAATACTAAATAAAATTTCATAGTGTCAACTGCTCTACATGTGTGGCTGACTCTTTTGGGAAGGCAAGGAAGGGGCTGTGATCATGCCATTGATTCTGGTGACCTCTTAGGAGGGAAGTCCAGTCAGTGACACCATATGTGGGCCGTGGAGGGACACAGTAGATTTTCAGGTTCCGTATGAAATATGAGGCTCCTTAAACACACTCTGAAGAGTTTATAAGATAACCAGGAGAAAACCTAACTGAGAAGGCTGGGTGACTTTTCCACACTCATAGGCAAGGATGGCTAGGGTCTTGGTGTGTAGGGGCTCAGGGTCACGGTCAAGATCCTCCTGCCTCTCATACTGTGGACTCTAAGTGTGAAAGTGGGAGGGAGTTGGGCAGTGGTGGCAGACACCTTTAATCCCAGCACTTGGGAGGCAGAGGCAGGTGGATTTCTGTGTTTGAGGCCAGCCTGGTCTACAGAGTGAGTTCCAAGACAGCCAGGGCTATACAGAGAAACCCTGTCTCAAAAAACCAAAAAAAGAAAAAAAAAAAAAACCAAAAACAACAACAACAACAACAAAAGAAAATGGGAGGGACATAGTCTGTCTCACCCTCAACAGAGGCACTCCTCTCTTGCAGTTCCATGGGGTTCTCTGGGCTATACCCGAAGGAGGAATCCAAAGCAGGCCCAGCCTCGCCTAGAGCAGCCTCTTTCACCTATAGTAAAGGCTTGGGGGAGGGGGGCTTCTATTTCTAACAGAAGAAGGGAAGGGGCAGAGGGTGGGAAGGCCATGCCATTGCTGAAGGACACTGAGCAAGGAACTTAGCCACCAGGATGACGTGAGTGATGGTCATTTCCCAAGCTAATCAGGCATCCGGTGAGGGTGAGGACTGTCACCTCACTCTGTCCATAGAGGCCTGGGGACATTGACTGAACCTGCTTCTAGGCCACAATATCCAACACATACTCTCAGAGCCCAAGGACACGTGGCCAGTCTCCAGCCTCCCTCGTCACCTGCTACTTCAGTTCACTTACACAAAGACTCTAAACCCCATGGTTAGGCCCAGTTTGTTGTTCTGCTGCCCTGGTAGAGAGAGAGATTCAGGGGAGGCTGACAGCACGGACACTACCTAGTCGATGAGACCAGGATTCACCACGGTCTAGATCTACCTGTCTCTACCCTTCCTCCTTCTACAGGCATGCAGTCATGCCTAGCTGTTGCTCTTGTCTTTAATGTGACTGCTGGGGATTAGAATGCAGGTCCTCGTGATCGCAAGCACTCTGACCTGCTGGCGAGCCATCTCCCTAGTTCTGCTCACCAAGGTCTGAATCCAACCTCCATCACTAACTTGCTGCCTCTGAAGCTCTCCATGCCTAGCCGCAGGAAGAGTAGCACGAACACGTACTTGCACCGTGTGGCTGGTGTGTCCTCGTTGTGTGCACAGGCACACTCACATGCATGTTCACTCACAGTTGCACACACAGTGCATGTGTGGCCATCAGGGGACAGCCTCAGGTGTCTATCCTCCCCTTCCACCCGGCACTTGTATCTACCACACAGCTGTCCTGGAAGCTTCCAGAGACTCTCTGGCTCCCATCTCATCACAGGTGCACTGGGATTACAGATACTCGCTACCTTGCGCCCGGCTTTAGGTGCGTTCTAGCCATTCACACAGAGGTCCTCGTGTGTATTAGGCAAGTGTTCACCGCGGAGCCACCCCCTCTGCCCTGGATTTACTGTTTTGTTCTAGACAGAGACTCTCAGTGTAGCACAAATTTGCCTCGGCTTCACTCTGCAGTCCAGATTGCTCTCAAACTCAACGAGTCTCCTATTTCCGTCTCTCAAGTGCTCAGATTATGAGTTTGTTCTACTACGACAGCTAGGTAGTTATGGCACTTAGAGAGACTTGAAGTTCAACCCATTACCCTTGTAAGAACTGCAGCCTGGCCTAGAGTGGTCCTTTTACCCTCTGAAGCTCCCTGGGCAAGGATGGGCCCGAGGACTAAACACCATACCTCATTGTTCTGGGCATTGGACCTCAGCAGGCTTCTGATTATCAGAGGACATCCGAAATGAGCCCCTTACGTGGGCTGATTTGGGGCTCAGAAGCTTTGGGGCTTCCTAGGGGATGAGTGCTTGAGACGCCATGGCCACCTCTGACCTGCTTCGTGGGGCTGGTTTCTCTCTGGAAGCGCCACTTTGCCTTTTCAGCCTCATTCTCCTTGAGCCTTCATGCGATGGATGGCCTATGACAAGCAGGTTCCCAGGCGGGGCTAACCTGAGTTCCCAAAGCAGGGCTCCCAGCCTGCTCCAGGACGCCAGGAACCCAAGGCCACTGGCAGCAAGGCCAGTCTTAGGCTTTCCTGCTTGCGGAGGAGCTCAGCCTTTGCTATCTCAAGGCTGTATGGCTCTCCCTACCGCTAGCCTGCTCTCCAGGCCCTTTCTTCCCTTCTAATCTATTCAGGCTCGGCCGACACTAGACCAGAACTGTCCCCACCACCCCTAAGCAAGGCACTGTGGCTTTGTTCACCCTCCGCCCTCCCTCTTCCTGAGCTCCCAGCCTCCTAGGACACTCTGCTCCATTGTCTGTGCCAGCTGCTCACTAGTCTGATATCACCCTCTGGACAGTGGCGCCAGAAAGCCACCCAAGCGCTAGGACAAAACCTAACTAGGGAAAGGGGACAGTTGTAACACATAGGCATGGGGATGTTTGTCTCAGCTATGACCTCCAACTGCTCCATTGTGATAAGTCGGACCAATAGTTAACTGTGTGGCGACACCAAGCACCCTGTCCTGTGCTCTGCCCTGAGATCCCATGAGGCACAATGACATCGTCTAGGTAAGGGAAACTAAGGCGAGTGTAATGGGAAATTTACTTAGCCATGGCCAAAGCACAGGGCTACAGTCCCGGCACTTGGGAACCAGAGGCAGGACGATTTCAAGTACAAGGCCAGACTAGGTAGAGGAAGCTCCATCTCAAAAACGAAGTTAAAACAAGAGAAAAAGAAGGAAAGAGGGAGTGGGGGTATTTCTCTGTTCAAGTATGAAGACCTAAGTTGCGATCCCCAGAACCCAAGTCAAAAGCTGGGTACAACCAGTAATCCCTGCGCTGGGGAGATGAATCCAGGAGAAGACTGGGGCCTTGCTCCCCCCTACCCCAGCCAGACTAGCTGAATATGTGAGCTCCTGGTTCAGTGTGAAATCCTGTTCCAAAAATATAGGTCAGCGAGTAAAGGGACTTGCTGCCAAACCTGTGACCTAAGTTCAATACTTAGGTACTACAAAGTAAGACAGAAAACCTATTCTCACACCACACACCACACACCACACATACACAAACACACACACACACACACACATACACACACACATACACACACACACACGCACACAAACACACGCACACACGCACACACGCACATACACACATGCACACGCACACACGCACACGCACATACACACACTCATACACACACGCACACACATACATACACACACATACACACACATACACACATGCACACGCACACACGCACACGCACATACACACACTCATACACACACACACACAAACGAGCTCACGTGCCTGCATGGGCAGTGCCTGGCTCCAGCTGGTCAGCCTCCCGGTGCATCACCCACGATCTGTTTACATCCTGGACACGTGACGAGCTTCCATCACACACTACTGCAGTCATGGCCTAGATTCCTGGGCCAGACATCAGCCTCATGCCTCCTCATCCCTCAGGAGGCAGCTCTTTCGGGGAAGCCTCTGCTGTCCCTAGTCTGCCTCAGCCTCTTCAAGTCTGGCATGCCTCTAGGCTGGTGCTGACCCAAATCAGAGGAATGGCCAGGGGCTCCAGGAACACTGCGGCCCAGCTCTGAGATCACCAGGGAGATGGCTGGATGAATGCAGGATCTGGGAGGAGGGCCATGAGGGGCCACTGCATTTTCTTTTTTTGACTCCTGTGTGTCTTTCTTTCTTCTCAGCCCCACTCCTGTAGCTGCTCCTCCTTTTCTAATCCCACCTTCCCAAGGAGCTAGGGCTTCTCCTCCTCTCTAGGGAATGCATGAGTAATGCAGGCGGGTGGTGGCAGGGCTCCCGGGTCCTATTCTTGGCTGTGCCCTCATTCTGGAATGTGCCCTGAGGTCAGTTGACACAGCTCTTGCAGGCTGTCAGGAGGAAGGAAGAATAAGCTTCCAGGGGTAGGTACCTCCCAAGGAGGAGTGTGGGCAGGTAGGTGGACATGCTGTCCAGCCCTCCCCCTCCCACATCTTAGGCTGCCAAGCCCCTCAACCTTTCTACTTCAAGAGTCTCTGTGTTCATATCCCAAGTTAACCAAGGACAGAGATCTCGCACATCCAGAGGTCTAAAAGTAACGGTTGCCTTCAAGTGCACTCCCATGAAAGGAATACAAGACTCTGTCCCAGTGTGTACCAGGCCAGGTTGGCCCAGAGGTCGAACCTCTTCCCAGCCCATCACTGGCAAGGTGCTAGGTACCCCAACATACGGGTGTTATTTGCCCCTTCTGAGTCTTGAGGAAACTTCAGAGCTCTGGCAGGATGAAGTTGTCACCATCTTGATTTTTTTGTTTTCTGGTTTATGAGAAGGGACCTATGGCAGCTCTGTCTAACACACAGCTGAAGGTGGTGGATGGTGGCTGACTTGTGGTGTTCTTTGTATGTGACAGTCGGACACAAGGCCTGAGTGAGAGAAGTACCTAGCACAGAGAGGGGCAGACGCTTGCGTGTCAACAATGCTGAGTTACGTCCTTCCCAGACGCTGCCGACCTGTCCCTCACAGCTCTCGAAGGTTTGTCTTCATTGTCCAGTTGACTAGATGCGGAAGCACGAAGGAGTCACAGCTCTGGGCCTGTCTTGGGGGTCGGGGGATGTTTCCAGAGAGGTACAACTGAGGAAGAAAGACTCAGCCTGAATAAGGGTGGCATCATTCCATGGACTGGAATCCCAGACTAATATGAAAAAGGGGGGAAAGAAGCCCTGGAGAGATCGCTCAGTTGGCACAGCGTTTAGCTTGCAAGTATGAGCACCTCAGTTCGATGCCCAACCCCCAGCACAAATCCAGCTGTGGTGACAAAGCCCCCAATCCCAGCACTGCGGAGCTAGAGACGGGCACATCCTTGGGGCTTGCTGGCCTTCCGGTCTACTAGGCTATTTGATGACTCCAAGCCAGTGAGAGATTTACCTTCTGAAGACTAACAGCTGAGGTTGATGTCTGGCTTTCACATGTGCCTCTCTCTCTCTCTCTCTCTCTCTCTCTCTCTCTCTCTCTCTCTCTCACACACACACACACACACACACACACACACACACGGAGTTTATAAGGAGGAGAAAACCAACACTGCTGTCACTACTGCCATGTTGCTGCCGCTGCCATGATGAACTGTTCCTTCAAATCCTAAGGTGAATTGAGAGCCTGAGAGCCCCTTTTCCCTCAAGTTGCTCTAGTTGGGTGTTTTTTTGCTTGTTTGTTTGTTTGTTTGTTTGTTTTTCGAGACAGGGTTTCTCTGTGTAGCCCTGGCTGTCCTGGAACTCACTCTGTAGACCAGGCTGGCCTCAAACTCAGAAATCCACCTGCCTCTGCCTCCCAAGTGCTGGGACTAAAGGCGTGCGCCACCGCCCAGCTTTTTTTTTTTCCCACAGCAGATGAGTAGTGAATACCCAACCTTCTTTAAGCTGGCATTATTTTATGACTTAGCTGTTTGCAGACCCCACCCTAATCTAGAGTCTAGGAAAAGATAAAACGCCTCTTGGATTCACTAACCCAAGGCCAGGCCGCTCAGGATGTTGATAAGTAGTTTTTCAGTGGGATGAATGGATCAAGTAAGTCTTCTGTCCCTATGGAGGGAAAGCGGCCTCAGAGGTAACCTTTCTCCTCCTTTACATATGCTGAATTTATAACACTAACTGTTTAAGGCAACTTCCCTTATGTCCTAGGGTTAAGGAATGGAAGAGCTGACACTAAACCAGGGTTGCTCTGGCTTTAGCTATGCCCTTCTGGGGGCGGAGGGGGGGGTACACATATTTGAGCCGGTTTGCTTAGATGCTGAGACCCTCAGTGGTAGCGTCCCTCTTGACTATGCTTGCCCAATATTTCCATCTGGTTCTGGCTGGCCTCTAAGGGGACTGAGCCTTACAGAAGGTGTGTGAAGGCACATTCTACAGTACTCACAGGATGGAGTACACATGAATGAACTAAAAGAAACACTGTTTAAAATGTGTTTCTTCAGTCCATTGAGCTCATCTCAAGTGCTACAGTAGAGGTATCGGCACAGTCTCACTACCGTATTGTGGGACACACACAAAATCCTCCAGGGTGGTCTACCCAGCACAGCCCTCTGCTGAGCTGAAAAGCAGAATCATTTTCTCTGGCAGAGGACTCATGTAGGGGGTATGGGCATCTCTAGTATTCCTTAATACTATGTGTTCGTCTTGCCAAGGACTCTAGGGGTTTCTATTTTTAGCCATTTGCTGGTATGTGGTCCCATGGTCTTATAGCCAGCAAAACTAAAGAGGCTCTCTAATCACTGTAAGTAGGCCCTAACTTCAGCCTCGAGATCCTCCTGTCTTTTCTCCCAGAAGGCTTACAAAAACCTTCAGGCAAATGAGGTTAAATACCCCAGAGTTCTTGAAGAGGTAGAAAAGTGAGTACATACACATGCACTTGTACATGTGGGGACACACACACACACACACACACACACACACACACACGCACATACACACGCACATGCACACATCGCTGTCAGGTGAAAGTGAGTCTCCCAAAATGTGAGCTAATTATAGCAGAGACAGCTTGCTGATTGGTAGAAACTAGAGACTCAGCCCTCCCAGGGCGTGCCACCCTGCCTGTGACAGCTACCACCTCCCAAGCAGGTTGACAGCAGGCCAGTTCTTGGCCTACTTTCAGAGATACCCATGCTGCCCTGTCATTTCGTTTCTTGTGGGGACATCCTGACTAAAGGTCTAAGAGCTGCTTTATTTACGGTCATTGCTATTGTAATAATACTGCCTAAGACCCCAAAGAGGTGTCAGGCCGAACTTGAAGATCCTGGCCTGCAACCACAGCCACTTCTGAGGTCCGGGCACAAAGAGTGCAAGTCCAAAGCCTGCCTGGAATAGAGCGAGTTCAAAGCCTGCTAGGATAGCTTAGCAAGACCATATAAAAAAGGAAAAGGGGGCCAGCAAAATGGCTCAGTGGATAAAGGTACTTGCGACCAAGCCTGATCCCCCAGGATCCATATGGTGGACAGAGAAAAGACACCTCACAGCTGTCCTCTGACTTCCACACACATGTTCCTTACAAAATAAATTAGAGTCTAGTTCTTTAAAACACACACACACACACACACACACACACACACACACACACACACGAAGAAGAGTAACACACGTGAGGCTCCTTTGCACCCGTCATGAATTAATTAGTAGGAAAAAAGAAATAAAGGGACAAGATATTTTAGCTTTAGGGTCCTCAAGTCCCCTTGCTGCCCGAAGTGGCTACCAGCGAGAAAAGGTCGCGGTTATGAGAGAGCATTAGTTCCTGGGACAGACTGACTGGGCTCAAATACCAGCCATGTGGTTATGGGTAAGTGGCTCTCTCTGCTTCAGCATCCTGGTCTGTAAACGGCATAATAATAGTAGCTGAACTGCCCTGCAAAAGCTGACTGTCCCGGGGCCGGTTGCTCCAGTTGGTTGGGAATAATTGCTTTTGCATGCTTCTGCCGATAGCTAGAACAGAAAACAGAGGAGAATGGCTCCCTGCCCACAGCTACCTTGGAGAACAAAGGGAGAGTAAATGTCATCTCCTTTGTTGGCAGGGAAGGGTCCAGGAGGAGAGTGGCTGGAGAAAAGAAGGGGAGGGGGGGAGGGAGGAGAGAAAGAAAAGAAATAGAGAAAACCCCACCCCTATCCAGTGAACACTGGGTTGAGCAACTCATAGCCCAATAAGCAGAGATAGAAAGACAATGTGAGTAACGCACATTTAGGGAGACCCCGTAGGTCATTTCTCTACCCTTCATTCCCAGCCCCAGCGCCTAGGATCAGGGAGCCCGGTTCTCACTGACTCCTTTGGAGGACCGTACACCCTCTCTCCTTATCGCAGTACACAAGCAGCAACAGAGTAAACGTGGTAACAGCCTCACAGCCCTATTATAATCAAGAACAGACTCAAAACTATCTTTTCCTCTCCTCAGGACACAGTTTGGTCCTAACAATAAGAGAAGCTGGTGTTTGTGGATGAACAGAATCCAGCGCCAGGGGTACCCAGAGGGTGACCCAGCTCTGTCCTGGGCCTCCGCTGAGGTGGATCCCTTTGACCAATGAAACGCCTTGGTGACAGGTTTCTTTCCATGACTGAGCGTGAGCAGCACTTAATGTGGGCTCCACGTGCATTGTGTCATTAAGTGTTTGTAACCCTGTGAGGTGTATGTTAGTCATCTCCACCTAATGGTCTCCTTAGTTCAGAGATGATGAAGCATGCTCAGGGAGATAGCGCGATCTACCCGGGTCCCTGAGCGAGCAGGGACCAAGCCTGCTTGGCCCAGGGTAGGCCACCATGACTCTGAAGCCTATTTACATTTAGCCACATGCATAATAACCTTCCCCAAAGATCAGGAATAGAGCTGGATGACTCTGTCTGGCCTTGGCTTCCTCTCTGATCATAAGCCTTTCCTCCCAGGTTTCTCACGAGAGAGCATGTCTAAGTTAGCTTGACCTCCCGTATGGGTTTAAGTTATTCTATGTGAGAAGGAGAATGTGCCTAATGTTTATGTATCGAATATGCCCATTGCACCAGCCCTGACAAGAAACATTTCCAATACTCCTCAAGATTGTAAAACGTAGGTCTGAAATAAGTTTGACAGACAGGGCACAGCTACTAGGGATGAGTTGGGGGTATAGTCTCAAGTCTAATTCCCCAGCCCCTCGCAGCTTATATGAGAACACTTGGAGTAACGTGATCTGAAGACTTCCTCAAGCTTTTTGCATTTTTGGTTTTTTTGAGACAGGGTTTCTCTGTGTAGTCCTGGCTGGCTTCGAACTCAGAGATCCACCTGCCTCTGCCTCCCAAGTGCTGGGATTAAAGGTGTGAGTTACCACTGCTGCGGCCAGGTGCTTCTTGCATTCTTACAGAACACTCTAACAAAGAGCTTTAGTGTTACCAGCAAGGCTGGAACATCCATCCCTTCCCATAAGTTTGGCCTGAGACCTGGACCAGACATTTGTCCTTTCTGCGCCAATGCAGGCTCTGTGTGGGCAAAGCAGCCACGCTCTCTAAACCGTCTCAGGTGCATGGGAGAGCCCAGCTAGCTTGTGATGGTATTTTTGGCAGACCACAGAAGATGCTAAGGAAAGCCTGCAGAAGTTATCCAAGGGGAAGAGTTACATGGGACTAATTTCTATAAAAGTTTATATAAAACGCTACCTCCAAAGCTTGTGAGGGTTTTGTTTCTTGTTTCAGACACAGAGTCTGACCATGTATCATCAGGCCTTTCCAGAGATGATAGACACGCTCCACCATGTCCAGCCCCAAACCTCATTATCCTTCCTTCCTTCCTTCCTTCCTTCCTTCCTTCCTTCCTTCCTTCCTT
>JADRCD010226777.1:16164-27551 GCA_019843815.1 Montemys delectorum
GAGAGAGAGAGAGAGAGAGAGAGAGAGAGAGAGAGAGAGAGAGAGAGAGGTTAAAATTTCCAAGCTCAAAGTCAGCTTCTTCTTCAAGGAACAATAGAATTTTGTGTTTTGACTCCCTCTACCTTTCTCCCAAGGACATATATTCCTCCTACTGCCATGCACCAGGTGACAAGGAGCCATGCCCAAGTCCTTTTCTCTTGTCCCTCCGTGGCAACTGGGCAATGGAGGGGCCCAGACTTCCCCAGCAAACACTTGATGACCCTTTCTGTATGACTTAACAACTCCTGGCCTACAGCTTCTCAGAGCTGCACAGTCTCTGTGTGTGTCATACTTCCAGTGTGACCTGGGACAATGGTTGGGCTTGTGCACTAACTTCTGCTAGACTACAGCTTCATGAAAGGTTGCAAATGTTCTGTGTATGGATATCGACAGCAGGTCCTGACCCACCAGGTGGCTCCCAGAATCAATTTCTCCAGTGGGTACATTGACCGGCTGTCCTATCGTTTGTTGTCTAAGCAAGAACATGGAAACCAGAGTGAAATCCTGAGCCTCTAAGAGCCACATGAATCTCCTCGTGAGGGCTAGGACCAAAGACTTCAGAATGTAAAATGCTTGTAATTACTTCTCAAGCTGATTAGCCAGAGAGCAGGAGTGACATCAGCAAGCACAACTAGCTCCCGGCTTGTAAACAATGCCTGGCAAAGGCTGATGTTAAAACCAGTTTGGGGTTGCCGGGCATCTACGGGAGAGGGAAATTCGGGGTAAAACCTATTTTAGATGACCTACTATCTAAGCTTTTCTTGTTATTTGTGGATGTTGGTAATAATGGGTTTTGTTTGGTTTTGTGTTGTTTTTTTTTTTTGAGGGGGGGGGTCTTTTGCTTTTTGAGACCAGGACTTTTGTGAGCCAAGGAGACCTCAATCTGTATAGCTGCAGATAATCTTGAATTTTTTGTTACTGCTGCCCTCACCTCCCAAGGGCTAGGATCACAGGCATGTACTACCATGCCTAGTTTGTGGTACTTTAGTCTTGGGCTTCCCATATGTGAGTTAGGCACACACTCTACCTCAGCTTGGCTGGATTTTATTTTTATTGTATTTGGGTATGTGGGTATACGCACATATGTATGGTATCACATATGTATGGTATATATATGTGTATATACATCTGTGTGTTCCCACAGAAGCCACAGGAGAATATGAGGTATCCTCCGGTAAAGGGTGGTTCACTGTAAAGTTGACTTATTAGCTGGGCAGTGGTGGTGCACGCCTTTGATCTCAGTACTTGGGAGGCAGAGGCAGGTGGATCTGTGAGTTCAAGACCAGCCTGGTCTACAGAGTGTGTTCCAGGACATCCACAGATACATTGGTACAATAAAGATAGTATTTCCTTCTCTCATCAATATAGAGACCAGACTAGACTGGTCCATGTCCATGCTTGTCACACTGTGTGGTCTACAGGAATCGTGAATTAATGTGTTTGCTATACATACATGAATGGCATATATAGATGTGTGTGTGTGTGAAAAACCAGAAGGTAGGTAGGTAGGTAGGTAGGTAGGTAGGTAGGTAGGTAGATGGGTAGATAGATGGATAGATAGATGGGTAGATGGGTAGATGAACAGATAGAATTGACCTATTGAAGGCAACCACTATAAGAAAGGGTTGCAAAAGAGAATCCCACAGCTCAAAGCCAGGTTTCTTGTGGCTCCAACTGTCACAAGCTCTTTGTCTCCATTTCCTCATCTGAGAGGGAGAAATGATACAAGTCCAGAGGCATGTTCTGTAGATACTGAGATGAATTAAAATGCATAGGGGTTTGGAGGACGGCCAAGACAGTGTAAGCACTGACTGGTATGAGTGCCTAGCTTCTGAAGTTGATCATTCCCTCTGCAGCCTCAAAGTCTTTGTGACTGTGGCAAAATCAACATTGACAAGGAACACATAAGATTTCTTACCTTCCTTCAGAATTGGGGAGGGGAGAGGGAAACATACACATGTGTGTCTCAGACCTCCCAAAAAGCCTCCGCTAAGGGATGCTGGTCTCTAAGCAGCTCCCAGGGCAGTGTAGATAGCCCTTTTCCCAGGTGACCTCTTGTTGCTCCCAGACCTGGAGAGCAGAGACAGGATACACACCTGTCACTTGGCCTGAAGGATGCTCTACCTCTCTTATATAAAACCCTAAAGGCTGGGTGTGGCAGCACACACCGGTAGTTTCAGCACTTAGGATGTAGAGGCCGGAAGATCAGATCAGGAGTGGAAGGCCATCTTTGGCCTTATAGCAAATTTGAGGCCAGCCTGCCTTAAAAAACAAAAACAAAATGAAATTAAACAACAACAAAAATCTCCTAAAGAAAAAAAACAACAACAACAACAAAACAAACAAAGAAAACAAAAAAGCCACAGATTTCTTCACATTATGCCTGCCTCCCTTCCCACTACACACACAAACACTTTCTTCTCTTCTTCCGATCTTGTGGAAGACCCAGAAAAATACAGTATTTCTGAGTTTTCTCAGATGAAAACTGTGTTGTTCTTGGTCTTCGGTTAAGGAGCCCCCGGTGCCACCTTAGTTTCTAGAGAGGCTAGGGCCTCGGAGCTATCTTAGGCTATGTGGAAATGGCTCAGCATCCCCACGGCATTTCCTGGAAGGAGAAAGGAATTAGCAGAAAGTCAGTTACTGAGCCTATACAGAACCCCAGAACAGTGGGTAGCTTACAACGCATGGAGGGGGCCCTGGGGATGCCGTAGGCAAATGGTGTGACATATATGGAAAATCGAGGTGAGGAAGAACGCGCATGCTCATTCCAAAATAAGGCAAATCCTTACCCAAAATGAAGGAATGGGTGTAGGAGCCTGGTCAGGAACCATGTGGAGGGGCACTTCTGTTTGCAGCAAAAAAGTGAAAGGCTAGTTCTAGCCTGCTGGTCCTGTGTCACCATGAATCTGGACCCTGTAGTAACATGGGTAATACGTGTATGGGCTTGTGATTCCTTGTGTATGTGCACATGTGCATGTGTGTACATATATACGTGTGTGTGTGTGTGTGTATGTGCTTTCACGTGTGCACGTGTGCATGCATGCATATATGTATGTGTGATACAGCTGATGCTGTTCTTGAAGGCCTGATCCTCTTGCTTCCACCTCCCAAAGGTGTGCCACCATGCCCACTCATATGATCCCATTTCTTTTTGTTTTTAGTTTAATTCCCCTATGCTGGGGCATCAAGCCTTCACAGGACCAAGGGCCTGCCCTCCCATTGATGCCAGGTAAGGCATTTCTTTACTACATATGCAGCTGGAGCCATGGGTCCCTACATGTGTACTTTTTTGTTGGTGGTTTAGTCCCTGGGAGCTCTGGAAGGGAGAGTCTGGTTGGTTGATATTGTTGTTCTTTCTATAGGGTTGCAATCCCCCTCAGCCCCCTCAGTCCTTCCCCTAACTCCTCCATGAGGGTCCCTGGGCTCAGTTCAGTGGTTGGTTGTGAGCATCTGCATCTGTATTTGTCAGGCTCTGGCAGAGACTCTCAGGGAACAGCTATACCAGGCTCCTGTCAGCAAATGCTTCTTGGCATGAGCAATAGTGTTTGGGTTTGGTGTTTGCAGATGGGATGGATCCCTAAGTGGGACAGTCTCTGGATGGCCTTTCCTTCAGTTTCTGTTCCACTTTGTCCCTGCATTTCCTTTAGACAGGAGCAATTCTGTATTATGATCCCATTTCTTAAGTCTTATTGGTACAATATAGTATTCCCTTCTCTCATCAATATAGAGACCAGACTAGATTGGTACACGTCTATGCTTGTGACCTGTGTGGTCTAAAGGAATTATGAATTCATGTTTGCTATATACATACATACATGTATGCTGTGTGTGTGTGGTGTATGTATACTTGTGTACATGTACATACCTGTGTATGCTGAGGCCAAGAAGGATATCAGGTGTCCTTTAAGACATGGTCTCTCACTAAACCTGAAGCTAGGCTGGCGGCCAGCAAGGGCCAGTGATTCTCCTGAATCTGACCCCACAATGCTGGTGATATAAGGTGTATGTGTCTGTGTGTCAGGTTTACGTGAGTTCTGGGATCCAAACACAGGTCCTCATGCATATGTAACACATGCCCTTACCCAACAAGCTATGTCTCCAGCCCCAGGAAATCGTCTTAGTCAGAATCTGTTTTTAGGGAGATAGCACAACCTATCCTTCACACTCCGGAAGAGTCTACGGTATCACGTTTTCTCACCTCCCCACCCCCAACAGTGTCAAGGAAGAAAGTGTCCCTCAAGAACTGCAGCAGGACATCTGGTGTACCAGTGTGGAGACACGGGTGCGACCTTGCAGCTAAAAAGGAAGTTCGACCTTAAGATTGGGTTTTCTTTCTTTCTTTTTTTTTAAAGCGTAAAAGTAATGTCTAGTTCTTTTTGTCTAAGTGGCTTTCCCACAATTATTTTTGCAACATTTGAGAAGTGTATAGGCAGAAGGGATGCGACCCACAGTATATGCCAAGGTTTGTCTAAAAATATTGTACACCTGTTCTGTGTTCTGCACACTGGTCATATTTTGTCAGTGAAGTAAGTCCTCAGAATGCCTGGAGGAATGTGTTTTTCCTTCCAAGTCCTCAATGTTTTTTCCCCTTCTGGAAGGCAAACCTCCCCTCCTTCTCTACCTGCCCTACGATACAGCGTGAGTCATTATCCAACTGATGTACCCATCACTGAGTCGTTTCTAACCACTCCTATCCTTGGCCCAGTGTGGTGTAAATAGGAACAACTACCATCATTTCTCTTTCACAGCAGCATGGACACTTTGATGTAGCAACCATTTTTGGCTGCCCCCAGAAGGCATATCATCTAGAGTCCTGGGTTTAAATCAGTTTATCAACCAAGGAGTGCTAAGCATGGGTTCCCCTCTCTGTCTCCACACGGTAAACACAGACTCCATAATGTTTATTATTCAGATGGGGACAGAATAGCACTTAGGACGTAGAGGGGCTTTTGATTCTCTGCCAATGACTGACTACACAACAAGGTGCTGATGTTAAGAAGAGAGCCAAGTATGGAACCTATAATCCCAACCTTTGAGAGGTAGGTAGAGGCAGAAGAATCACAAGTTCAAAACCAACCTAGTCCACAATGAGTTCCAGGTCAGCCAGGGCTGTGAAATGACACCTGTCCCAGAAACCCAAAAACCAAACCAGCCACCAATCAACTGGCAAGCAAGGGACATTTTCATTTAGTTATCGGATTCCATGGGGAAGCAAACATGGCCAAAGTTATGGACTTTGTGGCTTCTAAAAAAAAAAAAGAAAACCGAGAACCTTTAAGTACATGTGTGTTCAATCCGTTCACCAAGCACTCTGTCTGCCTGTCCAGTTTCTTGACATCTTAGGCTACTCAGTAGTAGCCACTAACACAAGATCCTTCAGCTCTAGTGGCCCAAGTGCTGGAGTGCTGAATTGTGAGGGCGTGCCATCTACAATTGATTTTCTGACTTTTTTTTTTTTAAGTTATGATGTCATGTAATATAGATCGGTCTTAACCTTGCTGTGTAGCCAAGGATGACCCTCCTGCACCGCCTCTCCAAAGTGCTTAGGCTGCAGGTATGCACCAGTGCTCTCAGCTCTTTTATTGGCACAGAGATGAGCTCTCACATTCCCCAATTATGTTCCAGTCACTGTGCCCCCTTTTGCACAGCCACATGTGCTAAGTGACTCAAGGTGATTAAATAATTAGACCTCAAGGAGTCTTTAGACACAAGCCACCTCCTGATTGAATGTTTCCTTTGAAGGTTTGCTTAACTGTGAGATCGTCTTACAGTTCCAACAGAGGATCCTTCTAAAATATAAAATCTTCTGCAATCCCAGCACCCAAGAGGCTGAAGCAGGAGGAGTGAGAGTTGGAGTCCAGCCTGGGCTACGTAGTCAGACTCCAAATCTAGGTTGGTAAGATGGCTCAAAGGGTAAAACGATGACCTGGGTTTGATCCCTGGAGCCTACATAAAGGCAAAAGGAGGGATCTGACACCACAAAGCTGTCCTCTGATTTCTACACACACACGCCATCACATATATCGTCATACACCATCAGACATAGACACACACATACCATCATAAATACACAGTTACACATGCACCATCACACACACACCATCTCAGACAAATAGTCTTATACACACACACACCATCTCTCACACACACCATCTCTCACACACACCATCACACATGCATCTCTCTCTCTCTCTCTCACACACACACACACACACGCGCACACACACGCACACACACACGCACACACACTCACGCACGCACATACACACGCACACACACGCACGCACACACACACGCACGCACACACACACGCACACACACATGCACACACGCGCACACACACACGCACACACACACACGCACACACGCACACACACACGCACACACACACACGCGCACACACACAGTCATGTCTTACAAAGGTTTGCTTAAGTAAGCGCTTTAATAATAGTAGTTAATAGTAATAGTAATTGACAAACAAATGACAGGCGCTAGTCACCTATCATTGAAGATTACTTTGGAAAGTTACTTTGCCATCCTTCAGAGTATTTATCAATAAGCACAGGTAAGGAATGAAAATAGCCTCCGAGAACTGGGCATACTGGGGCATCAGGGGGCAGAGGCAGCTTTCTGTGAGTTCCAGGCCAGTCTGGTTTACAAAGTGAGTCCAGGACAACGAGGACTATTACACAAAAAAACTCCATCCCAGGAAAAAAACAAAACACAAGAAAATCGCCTCAGAAGCCAGTGCGTTTTAGAAGCAGCATCACAGTAAATATCGCACCCTAGGCACAAGGAAATCACACAGCGCTTCTAAATTGAGAGAAGAGGGGCTAGAGAGGGAGCAGCAGTTCAGAGTCTATACAAAGTCTTTTAAAACACTTTGTATCTTCTACAAAGCCCTCCTGGCCCTCTGAGCATGGTGCTACCATCGGAATACAGTCCAAAGTCCATCTGTTAAAGGCCTTGGTCCTCAGTGCAGCCCACTTGGGGGAGGTTTCGTAGGGTCTTTAAGAGATGGAGTGCAAGGGTCCTTAGATCCTTGGAGCTGGACCCTTGACAGTGCTCATGGGAATCTCTTCTTAACTCCTGATCCCCCTCCCTCCATGTTCCAAATGCTGAGATTACAGGCATAGGCCACCAAGTCCTAATTGGATTAAATTGTTTCTCAGTTAATAGCCTCAATAATAAAAAAAAACGGATGGACACGCATAGTTAAATGCCTTCTGCTAGATTCTTTGTATTAACACTTTTGAAAGAACTTTAACAAGTCATGTGTCTGGTACATCAAAAATAGGTTTATTCTCTTTACTTCAAATAATGGTATCAACGAATCTGAAGGAATACAGCTTAGTATTTAAAGGCATGACCCTGCTATGACCACGTGAGTCTGAGTCCCAAGTGTGTCACTTACTAGCCAAGCAACTCTGGGCTAAGCTTTTGTGCTTCAGTCTCCCCCCCCAACCTACCCCAATAGTTCCTAAACTGGGTTAGAACCGTGCCTGGCACACAGAAAGTACTAACAAAGTACTTAACTGGATCATTTTTAAGGGTTTTTAAATTGCCTTCAACAAACACAAGTGCTTGACTTTTCCAGTTGCATGCGCAGGTATCAATTCTAGATCTTTCCAAAAGAGGAAAAGACTTTCCAAGTATATACTACAGAAACTAAAGCAATCTGATCTCAGGTGACCTCCTAGCACACCGAGCAATGTCCTGGCTCTTACTCAGCAGTGACAATTTCATGCAGCCTTCTAACGAGGATGTTTGCCTCCTCTGTCCCTACACTGTTCCCAGCTTCTGTCAAAGGCACGCATTCCAGCCAGCCAAGGGTAGAAAGACTTCTCTATCTGTGGCTTTTGTACACATGAATTTACCACCTACAAGCATAAAATACTTAAAAACCTTTGTCTTTATTCAATATGTATACTTTGGTCATTTTCCCTAAACAATATAGCATAACAGATATTTATATAGCATTTGTATTATATTTAAAGTATATGGGATGATACGCATGGGGCATATACAAATATCACACAATCTATATTAGGGTTTTGAGCATCCCCAGATTTTAGAATCTGCTGAGGTCCTGAAGCCAATCCCTCAGGGATACCAAGTGATAACTATATATAGTTTGTACTTCCTAGCCGGGCAGTGGTGGCACATGCTTTTAATCCCAGCATTTGGGAGGCAGAGGCAGGCGGATTTCTGAGTTCAAAGTCAGCCTGGTCTACAGAATGAATTCCAAGACAGCCAGGGCTACACAGAGAAACCTTGTCTCGAAAAACAAAACAAAACAAAACAACAAAACAAATGTACCTGAACATCTCTGTGAATGAAATGAACACCAACACTCGTTTAGAAAAACATCTTCAACTGCAGGATAACTTTAGCTTTCCCCCTCCAAAGGCAAGTTAACTTATCCCAACAAAGGAACATTGCTGGGCACACCAGATGTGTTTTGACTGTAGAAGGTCTGTGCCTTGTGTGGTGGTATTCTCCTGCAAACCCAGCACTTGGGAGGCAGAGGCAGGAGGATCAGGGGTTCAAGGCGATCATCAGCAATAAAATTGATTAGAGGCTGGTCTGAACTATTTAAGAAAAATAATTTTTTCCCCCAGATGTTAGGCACTGGCAGTGGGATGCACTAAACCCTGAAGCTATCACTTCTCCCCTCCCAGGCCGAATGCAACCTGGAAAGCTTATCATACACTAGGGTTGGGCATGCGCAGGTTTCTACAGGGGCTATCGCCACTCGAGCTGAAAAGATGGGCTAGACCTATGGAAATAACTTCTCAAACTGTAAGCCAAACAGTCTTCCCACAGAAGACCCAAAGCAGATGACAGTGGGGAGAAAACGGATCCGGGATTAAGACAGAAGCTTTTCTAAATGTGCTAGACACAAGTTCCTTTAAGAGAATTTCCATTCTTAGTGAGGAAAAAAAAAAACAAAGTGTGTGGGAACAGGGCCTTTGTTCATTCTCTTTTATATATATATATATATATATATATATATATATATATATATATATACACAAATCAAGTTTTTCTAAAACCAGTCAAAATAAATTTAAAATAATCTGCCTCAAATCAACGTGAATGTACCAAGATGACCTTTCTCTAAGGGCTGAACGATTCGTGAAGTCTTTACACATTCTTTTGCCTTTATTGTCAAGCTGCCTTACCCTGATGTTTTGAAAATGTGTTAACACTAGTTTTTTCTTCCAAGTTGAAGCTATGATAATGTCACGGACTTCTGTCACCCGGTGTTTTAATTACTGTTACTATCCAAACTGTGATCCCAAAAGCTCAGAATGGGTGACTTGGGCACTGTGAAGCTCCACTCTATACTCCACTACTTCTTCAGAGCCTCGTTCTGTCCGAGGGACAAAGGCCTCACCATGGAGTCCAAGGGGCAGCTTCCTTCTGTTATTGCAGTGCCTGTTGCCTTAAAACTTTTATTGCTCTAGACAGCTTGGGTGACAAAAGCCTTTTGTAGGCTTGTGTCTAAAATTCTCATTTCCCTTGTAGCCCAGACACTGCTGGTGCCTCACTATAAAAGCCAAGCCGTTCATTTCAGCTCAGGACAATTTTCTCACTGATATTCTATCACGTATCAGCAAACATTGAAACAGGAAAATGACTAGTCTTAAAGGTTTTGTTTTGCTTTAAAAGACAGGGTCTTATTGATGTAGCTCCAGCTGGCCTGGAACTAAGTCTGCCTCAAGTGCTGGGATTAAAGGCATTTGTCACCACATCTGCCATTTTAACCGTCTTTTAACTCATCAGCCAAAAACAAAAACAAAACAAAAAACCAATTATAAGTATTTAAACACCCCCCCACACACAAGAGTCTAGTTTCAGGTATTATCAGTAACTAATGTGTTAAAGCCCCTAAGTAGGTTGGATATCATGCCCCCCAAAAGTAAGATATGTGTTTTACTGGGTAAAGAAACAAACATTAATATTTAGCAAGTTTCCCAACTGTGGATGGGTTTAATCCTAAATTCTAGCTACAGACAACTGCTGAACTTAAAAAGGGAAGGATTTTCTAGCATTTTCTGAGTTCCTTCTTATTACATTTCAAATAAGATGATGACAGATTACATGACTTCCTCCTATCACCTAGCTCTCTCCTACATAGATGCTGGTAGTAGAGGCATCCATGTATCACTTATATTTATAGGATGCTGGGGATCAAACCCATGGCATTCTGCTTTTGAGGCAAACACTCTACCAAGCACCACCCCAGCTCTGGCAAACAGCTGTCTAACAAACAGCAGATCCCTGCTTCCCTTTATTCCTTTGTGACTCAGGAAGTTGTATCTTTCTTCTTCATGAACATAGACTTTTAGCAAAGACTTAAAACAAAGACCACTGGATAGGCGTTTTTAATTTTAAAGAATTTTAATACAAACTTAATATAAACTATTTCAGTCCCTCTTAACATGTAAGACACTGACTCAAAATACTTTTATACCGTTTTTTTCAAGTATTGCACAATATAGGTACAAAATTAATATTTACGATTACATTTTCTTCCATAATATATAGCAAAAATCTTTAAACCTTTAACAGAAAATACATTTTTTTTGAAAAAGCAAATATTCGTACATTTTAATTCCACCACTAAAGGAATATCCTGTACACAATTTTCAGAATAGTTGATGTCTTTAAGATGGATATTTTACAATTTCAGTAAAAAAAATACAACATGAAGCTGCTGTCACAGATCACTGTAGTAAAAAGATAGAAATGCAATACCGTGTCGTAGAAACAATATATATATATCCTCTGATATTTTACAAACTTTGTACTAAATTAAATTATACAATTAGAAAAGACCAATAAACCCACTTATTAGTGCCAATTTTTTATAAAAAAAAAAAAAAAATCAGCCATGTCCTTGCTATATCTTAAATACTGTAAGAGGCCATATCTGAAAGTATACTTTAAAATATACAGTCAGTATAAAATAACTTTGTGCTTGGTTGGCAAATGAAAAATGATGCATGTTTTATTTTGTAACCAAGCTTGAATGTATCCTTACTATAAGCTTAAAAAAAAAAATCTCAAGGGAGGCAAAAAAAAAAAAATTCCCCCTTGGGCCGATGCATTTTAACTTGTACGATACATGTTCTCTTTTGTTTTGTTTTTTAGTTAGCCATAACAGGCTGGAATTGCTGGTTAGAATACTGCATGTTATTTAAGCTAAAATTCAAGCCATCTACAAAAGACTTCTCGTTGAGGCCTCCATAGGCCGCAAACACATCAAAGGCATTACTGTACTGGAGGGGACTGAGGTTGAGGGGGCTGTCACCTGGGAACATTCCATTGGTACTACTACC
>JADRCD010226778.1:5653-33857 GCA_019843815.1 Montemys delectorum
AGAAAGAAAGAAAGAAAGAAAGAAAGAAAGAAAGAAAGAAAGAAAGAGAAAGAAAGAAAATGCAAAAAGCAAAAAGCTCCTAACCCAAAACATCCAGGAAATCCAGGACACAATGAGAAGACCAAACCTAAACCTAAGGATAATAGGTATAGAAGAGAGTGAAGACTCCCAACTTAAAGGGCCAGTAAATATCTTCAACAAAATTATAGAAGAAAAGTTCCCTAACCTAAAGAAAGAGATGTCCATAAACATACAAGAAGCCTACAGAACTCCAAATAGACTGGACCAGAAAAGAAATTCCCCCCATCACATAATAATCAAAACACCAAATGTACTAAACAAAGAAAGAATTTTAAAGGTAGTAAGGGAGAAAAGTCAAGTAACATATAAAGGCAGGCCTATCAGAATCACACCAGACTTCTCACCAGAGACTGTGAAAGCTAGAAGATCCTGGGCAGATGTAATACAAACCCTAAGAGAACACAAATGCCAGCCCAGGTTACTATACCCAGCAAAACTCAAAACCAAATTTACACAATATCTTTCCACAAATCCAGCCCTACAAAGGATAATAGATGGAAAACACCAACATAAGGAGCAAAACTGGGCCCTACAAGAAGCAAGAAAGTAATTTTTCAACAAAACTAATTCCACCTTTTACAACAAAAACAACAGGAAATAACAATTACTTTTTCTTAATATTTTTATATGAAAATTCATATTACCAACATATCCTAATCAATTGAAATCCAAAAATATGAGGAATTAGAAATTTGTTGACTGTCATCCAATGGACACTCTAATCTGGTAATTGGAGAAATAGGTCCAATAATGTACAATCCATATACTCTTTCTGCTTCTTTGTACATAACAGTGTCTTGCTGTGTTCCATATAATAGTCTTGAAATTATGCTTCTCCTATCTCATCCTCTCTATTAGTAGTATTGTTTATTTCATGTTTTTACAGTATACTATGGTTTTCAGAACCGTATATTTCAAAAGTATTTATACAGCCAAAGAAATGTAAACAATTAACTTGGGAGGGAGCTGGTAACAGAACAACAAAGAGTGAGGCTGAATGCTTTGCTTGACGTTTGTAACTATTGTATCAAGTTTTAAGAAGAAGATTTTATAAGTTACTCTTTCTCTGAGATGAATACTTTTCTAAATTATCACTGTCAATCAACCAGATTCTTACCCTCACCTAATGTCTGTGCCACCCTCAAAGCAGAACCACTGTTCATTGAAACAGTTGGTGAATGACTTCATGGATAGACAATCTTAATACACACACCATTTTTTAAATGAATGTAAACTGTTCTCTGTGGGCTGAGAATAAAGTCACTTACTCAGGTCAAATAGCTTTGATCATAGCAGGAAGTCTGTATCCAGAAATCGTGCCTACAATTCATTCCTTGGCACAGCAGAACTGCCAACTCTCAGCTTAGCTAAGATGGAGGTAAAATCCTTTGGTGATGTGAGGGTCATTGAAGTATAGCCTTATTAAAATGAACTCGAATGTCTAAAAATTGTTCTTATTTTGGACTTGTACCACAATAAAAGCCAAGATTTTAAGCTCTACAAAATACAAAATAAGCAAACAGACAAACAGACTATATATTTATGTTCATTTAAAAAATATTAGTAATGATGTACTATTTTAAAATATACAGTTAATATATTTGGAGTTATTCAAAATTTATAGTGAGGAAAACATATGTATTTTGAGTATTGCTGTAGACAAGCATCTACATAAGACTATCCAATTGATTGTTGTTTTATATCAAACAACTTTTATAATACTCATTTTTATTGTTATAAATTTTATAAATTTTAAAGAATATGACCAAAAAGAGTTATTGTAGGTATTGTGTTTTTGAAGGGGGACTCTGGGAGGAGTTAGGGTACAAAAGGGAAACAAGAATGTTATTTAATTCTATTTACTTAAAAAGTTTTTAAATGTTAACAAATTAAGATAAAATAAGAAAGCAGAACTATAGAAAGAAAAAGGCAAGGCTGGGACATTCAGGTACTTTCCTGGATCCTGGAACAGTGAACTAGGTGTTTGATGGATTAGGACTTTGCTGACATTTTGCAGGTATTGGGGGGGCCTACATGCTGAGGTCTAAGGTCACATGGAACCCAGCATGGCATCAGGTGTGCAAATGTCTAGGGACTTGTGTGAACTTCTATATATGATGAAAACGCTTATATCCTCAACTGTGATGCAGAAGGTTTTTCTTCAGGCTATTATCTTGACAGAGTTTGTCATGTCTTGATTTAAGTAGTGCCATTCTGACTTGAGAAAAATGAATCTCAATTTAGCCTTTATTTGTACTTCTTCAATGAACAGTGAGGTTGAACATGCTTTTCACTTGATTTTGGCCAGGTGCATTTCATCTTTCTTAGGCAAGCTTTTAATTTGTGAGCCCAGTTACTAATTAGGATATTGTTTGTTAATGTCTTAGTTCCTTCCACTCTAGATATTAATCTTCTCTCTACCAGATGTAACAGTAAAAAGACTTTGTTTCATTCTGTGGCCAGCCACTTCACTGACTATTTCTCTTGCTTGGCTGAAGCTTTTCGAGTTCATGAGGTTCCATTTGTTAATGGCTGGCATCATCTCGTGAATGAAGGAGGTCCTTTCCGTCTTTGCTTTGCCCTGTATTTGAAGAGCTTCCTTCAATTTTTTCTTCAACATTTCCAAGTATTGTATTAAATTCTTAGGTGCATTTGTATTTGAGAATTATATACAGTAAGAGGCAGAAATCTACTTTATAATATTTATAAGTTCATTTTCTAGCTCAGTATTCTGAAGGTTCTATTTCCAGGAGAGGTGGCCCTGCACTTTGGGTTTATGGCAGGTGTGCTGAGTAGCAGAGACAGAAATCACTGTTTACATCATAGGCCAGTTCCCCTTCCCCTCAGTAGTGCCCTCCCAACAAGCCTTTAAGACATGGGACTTAGAGGGACCTTTAAGACCAGATCATTGCACTTGAACATTCAGCCTTCCCATCCACTTCCTAACCAGCTGTCAAAACACTTCACATCTCCCTTCAGTCCATAAGTATTTCTTATGAAAGTGACAACTTCCTAAGCCTCTCTTAGACAGACAGCACACACACACACACACACACACACACACAGGGGAGAGAGAGAGAGAGAGAGAGAGAGAGAGAGAGAGAGAGAGAGAGAGAACTGGTCAGCACTCAGACAAAAACCATGTTACTACCTTTTATGCTGAACTATTTCTGACTTTCTATACTTGATATTTCAATTCAATTGCTACCTCTCAAAATAATGTTTTCTCACAATGAGGACAAAATGTGGGGCTTGAGAAAGAAAAGGCACACTGGGTGTTGGGAGGAGGTGGGTTCAATCTGAAACAGAAGGAGCAGAGGTTCCTCTCAGCTCTGCTGTCATATTCCTGTCACTGAAGCCCAAAGAGCATAAATGGGGATTCATGTGTCATTGAAGGATGTCAGGTATGACATGGTCGGAAATGAGACTGCATGGCACATTTTCAGCTGTTGGAGAACCGTCAACCTGAATAATGCATCTCTGGCTTTCTAGTATGAGAAAGTGTTGCTCTTTCTTGTATGCTTCCATGTTTTGCCTTTTTCTATACCATATTTGTCCTCAAATACAACGCTGATAAAAATTTCTGGGAAAAGAACTGAGGGTGTTACTAGAGACGAAAATGGCTCTCATGTCTATAAAGAACAGACTAATTTGGTCCTGGCCATTCAAGCAGTCAACCCAGGCATACCTGGACAAGGAGTTCTGGATGCGAAAGCTGACTGCATTAATACTTCTCTGTGAAACTTTAGCCAACTCATGATAAGTGCGTTGTTTCCAGGAAATATTTGAAGCAGGAAATGTTTTTGAGAAATCTGAAGCATTAGTAGTTTAGAAAATTGACGACTCCAAAGAAAATGACCATTGGGCCTGGTCACTAAGGACAGGGATGGCAAGATAAATGCAAGGAACAAGATAAGAGGAAGGGATAGCTGGGCCTTCTGAACTGGAGAGAGCCCCACAAGGACAGATCTCTAATAACAGAAAGTATGATCCAGAAATATTGGGGGAAATGGGAAGGTATTTATATGATAAAAGATGGGTAAAAGAGTTTAGGCCCTTCAAGGGAGCTGTTAGTTAGTGAACTGACCTTCCTAGAAAGATCAGAACTCACTGATTTGAACCCTTGGCATTCCCTGACTAAGGAAATTAGGAAACAAGCTCTAGGAGATAGAATTCAGTGTGGTGAGGGAGCCCTGGGGGAAGCTGCAAAAGGAATTACCATTGCAAATGGAAAAGGGTCTGTAAAGCAGGGTAGATATAGATATTTGAATAAGCTTAATAAACTGGCAAAAGAGATTCAGCAAATTTAGACAAGCTAAAAACATTAATATTACTCTGACCTGTTTAGTGCCTTTCTGTTTTCAGGCCAGTGGGGTAATGGCAAGTTTATACCCAGATGATGTAAGATTTTCAGGCTTCTCTGGGAATTAAAAATTAATGTATAACCTGCTTTTGCAGACACTGAACTGTGAGTTTATATATGCACTGTGCTCTCTGGTGACATATTTACATGGCACTCCTGGGGAAAAATTATGGATTTGAGGAAAACAATTAAAAGGCTTTTGATTTTGTATTATTTTATAACAAGGAAGGGTGTGATCAATAAAAGACTGAGGCAAACTCGGGGAGAAAACATGAAAGCTATCTCCAAGCACAGCTTCAGAACAATGAGGACCCTGTCAACTTGCCCCTGCATCCTTGCCTGAGACCCTGATGATCCACTGATCAAACCATCCCCTTCTTGATACCCCCAAAATGAATCAGGCTGGTCATAGGCAGGGGAGCAATTTTTAAACATCAATGTTCAGGAACAAGCTACCAGAGGTGAGTGCCCACTTCAGTATGTGTTACTGTACAGGTAAAAGAAAATCTCCTGGACACCTTTTAATGATCTGTCTACCTTAGATTTCACACTGTGATTCATCACCCAGTTTTATCCCTTCCTACGAGTTTCAGAGCAGAGCTCATACACTAAAAATTAATATCTCCTATTGACATCCAGGAATATGGTCAACAAGGCATAACTTTTTCTACTCAATGGTACTCATCAGTTATCTAATTAAAGGGAAAGGACTCTCTGACCATCAGAAATTTTTTGCAGCTCTCATACCCCTTGAGGCTGGCTCTCCGTTTGACATTCAGCAATAACAGTAGATCACCTTGCAAGAACAGTGAGAAATTCATGTGTGCTATGTGACGCCAGAGAACTCCCATCTCATTACCAGGAAAAGGAGTGTGGGGAAACATTCTGAAAAGTACAGTGCTTGGAGCAGAGAGCTCAGCTAAGAACAGACAGGACTCAGCAGGCCTGCCTCAACCTGGTAAGTGAAAGAGGCCATTTCAGGTAAGCAGGGGTGAGTGTCCTGCAGTGTCCCCTCGCATGCTGCCTTCCTGCATCCCTTTATGGACACCCTTGGTGGGCAGAGTCCAGTCCACTTACACCACTGCCACAATGAAAGGATGTAAACCACTTGTCCCTACTTACACCCAAGTCAAGCTTCCAGGAGCTCTTTCCTAGATAGAGGGAATTGTAACTTATATATAGTTAGGAGGGGGAAAGTAGAACCAGTGTATGGAGTTAGTCTGATATTCAACCAATACCACCAGTGGTTGATCTTTACAGACTCCTTTGTTCTCCTTCACATCCCAACTCTTTCAGTGACACAGGCGACACATTTGCCTTATGACATGGCAGGGCTAAATTACCCTCTCCAGACACATTTGCTTTTCAGAGTATGAGCCTGAAGAAAGCCTGGTAACTCTGCCTGATGGAAAGATTCTCCTCTATGATGTCAGGATGTTGTGTCCTGCACTTCCTTGGAACATTAGCTTTTTTTTTTTTTAACTACACTGAGAATGACAGGGAATCTGGCATTGTATGGTGTTCCCTGGAAGTACACCACTTAGGAAGCTACCTGAGCATGGGCCAGCTGTCAGTCATTGCTGTATGAGCACAGCCCCCTGCATCATTACTGTGTGGTCCAGACATGGCTCCTGCCTTAATCTCCTGTCACAAAAACTTGTCTCCCATGGTGATGAGGAAAAATTGTAATCCCAGCATAGATGGTACCAAAAAATGTCTTCATACACACAATAAGTGCCAAAATACATAAGTCATCTCATTTGGTAACAATTTCCCTAAATGACCTCGGCTCCTTCTGTCTGATCTCTCTGCCTGTTAGAGGAAAATGACACTTGTACCTTAAATTCATCAACTCGTGGTCATATATAGTGTTCAATGGTGAACACTATACTGTTGAATGCAGAGACACTATTCAGATATGAGTGTCTCTCCATGGCAATAATAAAGTTACTGCAGAGAAAATTCTTTCATAGAAAAGGGACAAAGGTTACCTTCAAAAATAAGAAAAAAGAAAAAAGAAAGAAAGAAAGAAAGAAAGAAAGAAAGAAAGAAAGAAAGAAAGCCAGAGTGACAAGTCAACCCCCTTGCATTCATCAGCACAACCCTGTGTTGGACTCACTACAATGTACCTGTGCATCTTGTCCTCTGGGATGGATAGAATCTTGTCCTTCCACCCCTTGAGCATCTACCAATTCATTAATGTCATCTGAAACTATGTCTCTTCTCCTCCTTCTGTCTCCTTGAAGCCACCTGTCTCTATTGAGATGTTAAATCACAGTCCAGCTACAATGTGAACAGAGAAATAATTCTGATCCTGAATGTCCACATATCCTACTCACAAGAACCAGCTGATCCTCAGAAGTACTAGGTAAATCTAATTTTTTACAGACATGGAGAGAAATCTGACTCTGGAAGACACTAGCCTTGTTTCATTCACAATACTCCACTGCCATCTAGTGGGCAACTAAAGTTATCATTCTAAAGACCCCTACTGTTGCAGTTGTAATTTTCCAAGTTTGCAACATCCATGTCCAAGATATCCAGAAAGAGATCTGAGAGCAGGCACAAGATAATTGTTGCTACACGTGGGGGTGCAAACCTGTTACCTCACATCCTTGAGAAGCTGAGGTATGGAGACGGCTAGCCTGGGCAACTTACCTTGGGCTCAAAATAAAATACAAAAAGAAGGTACATATTGAGCTCAGTTGCAGAACACTTGACTATCACGTGTAAGCTGCTACTGTGTCTGTGATCTTGTGCTGGGTTTACGCTTGCTAATTATTACTGTGTTAACTTTACACACTCAGCCACCATCATCAAGAACAATAAGCATTCTTTAGCATTTTTATGTATCATTTGTTCATTTATTCAGTCCATCTTTTTCTCTAAACTATGTTAGGTATTTGCCATAGTATCTTATGGCTCCTTCTTCCAGTTCAGGCATCTGGGACATCCACAGCTCTGTCCTGGCCTCACATACAGTTTCCTGTGTCTGATGGATCTATTCGTAGTCTCACTTTCAATTTCTCGCTTCTGCATATTTTACTTCTACATTGCTTTTGCATATATTCCTCTATACTGTTTTTAAATTTTTAGGCTGCATGTTGCACATTCAAGGACAGGTGAAGCAGGAGAAGCTAAAAGTATTTCCACTTCTCAGAAAGCACATGCCTTTAAACTGTTGTGAGCGGCTGTGCTGAGGGGCTCTCTTCTTCACAGAACTGGACTTAGGTAACTCTAGGTCCATGATGGCTTGAATAGGAGGCTGGTCTTCCTTCCAACTAGGGGTTAGGATACCTTCAACACAGTCAAACTTTCCTTTTTGCTTTTTCTCCTTTCTCTGTCATATCCCAGTGTTATAAACCACCATGGAAGCTGCACATGGAAATCTGACACTGAACTTGTCACAAAGAGGAGTACAAGTGTGAACTGAGTGTGTGTCCATGCAACCTACAGGGAGGGTCCTGGAAAGCTCTCTGGTGTCTAAAAAACGATTTCCCAATCTAAATATGATCAAATTCATGTGAACCCACTACACATACACACACACACACACACACACACACACACACACACACACACACACACACAAACTAAGCTTTACTCAAGGGGTTCAGCTCACAGCGAGACAATTCAGATAACTTAAAGAACCTTCTGAAAACCTAGTGTAGTATTTCACAGCATTAATCACAGCACTTAAGAGAAGACGTGTGGATCTCTTTGAGTATGAGAAAAGTCTGGTCTACATTATGACTTTCAGGACAGTCAGAGCTAGAGTAAGACCCTGTTCTGGAAAAGAAAATGTACTGAAGCTGCACTGTATACATCATGGAGTCATTATAGCCTTCAAGACTGAAACACTAGAGAATTGCACTTGAAAAACCGACGTTGGGCTATAAGTGACATGTGTCATAGCCCCTACTGGTACTCCAAACATTCAAGCACAGCGCCACCTCTTGATCAGGAAGATGAATTTTATCAGACCTGAAATTTCTATTGCATATGTGCTTATTAATTCAGAAAATGCCCAACATTGAACTTTGGGAGAGCACAATAGTAGAGCTGTTGCCTAGCAAGTAGTAAATCTGGGTTCTAACCTCAGCATTGTGTGCCTAACAAAATATAGAAGGAGAAGTAAAGTCCAGTGTTAGTCTCTTGATTCTCTTGTACCTTCAGGAGAAATTATTAAAGTGGAAGAATGTGGCCACCAAAATGGATCAGTAAGTAAAGGAACTTGCTCTCAAGCCTAAAAACCTGAGCTCAGTATTCTAAACTCACTTAAGAGAAGAAATGAAATAACTACGGTAAGTTGTCTTCTGATTTTCACATACGTGGCATGGTGAACACACACATACAATCACACAAACACAATAAATAACCAACCAACCTGAGGAATGCTGGCACCACGGTGTCCATGGTCTCCTCTATCTGAAACCTCCAGCTCTATTTACCAGTCCTCTCTACTGACGCCAGTATTAGCAGATCCAGGAACTTCAAAATCTTGTGCCTTGTACTTTTGCGGGCATTAATATTGCTGGGTGTAATCTGTCAAGCAGTGCTGTCTTACAGAATATTTCACGTCAGCCTATGAAGCAAGCACAGGAGAATCCCCAATCTAAGATCCAAAATGTCCCAGAATCTAAAGTGTCTTGAAACATCTTCAGATTTGAGATTACTTTCCAGATTTAAGTTTTCAGATTAAGATTGTACTATCATCAAATCCATGCCAAGGTATTCTCAAAGTACAGGAAATGCTAAAGTATGAAACACTTCGGGTCCCAATTATTTCAGGTAAGAAATACTGACCTGTTGTGATTCTCAAGCTGTTACACACAAGGCTTTCTTGAGTCAAAGCACAAAAATGCCTGTCTCTCTCACATACATTTCTCTCACACACATACGACCATTTAAAAGAAACAGAATGGGGTATGATGGTGATGACGTCACCTGTCACTGGGCAGGCTGAGGCACACGTAAGCATGTGTGTATACATATTTCATACAACAAATGAAATAATAAAGCAATGAAATTTAGTAGATTACAATTCTGATGATTAACAAGTCATTCTGGTTATTATTGCATGCTTGGAGATAATTTCTTTCAAACATCTATATTTTTATTTTTTGCTGTGACAAGGAAATCCACTCTCACCAGGAGACATTAGATGAATGGATCTCATTCACTACTGGAACACATGGTTCGAATCTACAGTGTTCCCTAGAGGCTTGTGTATAGAGCACTTTTTCCCACTAATTAGTGGTGGTATAAGGGAGGCTCATGGAAACTTTATAAAGACCAGCTTTCCTGATAGAAGTGGATAATTAGGAGTGGCCATTAAGGTTCCAGATATGGTTCTGGCCATTCTGTTTTTCCTGGTCAGTCATGACATGAGCAATGGCTGTCACTTACAACATAATCCTATCGATGAGCAACTCCACCAAGCCTGCTGTGCTATGATACACTGCAGAACTCTGAACATGAGCCAAAATAAACCTTTGATTCATTTTTTCTGCCAGGTGTTGTGTCACAATAACAAGAAAAACAAAACAAAACAAAACAAAGGGGCTGGCAAGATATTTCAGTGGGCTTGCTGGCTAGTTTTGTGTCAAGTTGAAACAAGCTTAAAGTCTTCTGAAATCAGGGAGTCTCAACTGAGAGAATGCCTCGGTGAGATTGGGCTGAAGGCAAACCTGCAAGGTATTTTCTTAATTAGTGATTGATGTAGGAGGACCTGGTCCATTGTTGCTGGTGCCACTCCTGGACTGGTGGACTTGAGTCTATAAGAAAACAGGCCGAGCTTGGCTAGTGAGATGGCTCCATGATTAAGAGGACTTCCAGAGGTCCAAAGTTCAGATCCCAGCAACCATATAGTAGCTCCCAACTGTTTGTAATGGGATCTGATTCCTTCTTCTGGTGTGCATTAAGAAAGAGCACCCACATACATAAAATATATAAATAAAACTTTAAAAATAAAAGAGGTTGAAGAAGCAATTGGCTTGAGGCCAGTCTGGTCTACAGAGTGAGTTCCAGGACAACCAGGGCTACACAGAGAAACCCTGTCTCAAAAAGACCAAAAAAAAAAAAAAAGCAATTGGCTCTATGGGATCTGATTCCTTCTTCTGGTATTCATTAAGGAAGAGCACTCACACACATAAAGTATATAAATAAAACTTTAAAAATAAAAGGATGCGAAAACAATTGGCTCTATATTCACTACTACATCCAGATTCTTTTCCAGTTTGAGTCCCTGCCTTGTCTTCCCTCAATGGACTGTGATCAGGATATTGAAGAGTAATACTTTTCTCTCCAGGTTGCTTTTGGTCATGGTGCTTCATCACAGTATAGAAACCCCGATTAAAACAGTGGGTAAAGGTGCTTGCTGGCAGGCCAATGACAAAATCTCAATTTCAGGGGAATACATTCTGAACAGAGAGAATCAACTTCTACAGCTCTACTTAGAACTTCACACATGAGCTATGATACACACATGTCTACAGACACCCATAATAACTAGAAAAGTGATAAAAGAAAGTAATCCAAGTTATCTGTTAATGATACTCTGCTATGCTTACACAGGAATCTGGAATAACTGTCTCCTGAGAGGCTTCATTCAGCAGCAGGTGAAAACAGATGCAGAGACCACAGCCAAACATCAAGCAGAGCTCAAGGAGTCTTGTGGAAGTCAGGGGTAAGCTCAAGCAAGCTAGAGATATCAAGTATGCCAAAAGAACACCAACCTGGATCCATCAGGGATAACAGAGACTGAACCAACAACCAAAGACCATGTACAGGCTGGACCTAGTCCCCCCTACACATTTGTAGCAAATGTACAGCTTGGTCTTCATGTGGGTCCCCTAACAATTGGAACAGGGCTGTCTCTGACTCTGTTGCCTGCCATTGCATCCCCTTCCTCTAGGTAAACTGCCTGATCAGACCTCAATGAAAAGGATGTAGTTAGCTTTGCTTAGACCTGATGTTCTAGAGGAGGCTGATATCCTAGGGTGGCTATCATGGTGGGAAGGATTTGTGAGGGTGGAAGAAAAGGGGTGTGAGACCGGGATTGAACGTGAATAAATAAATAAATACAAAAATAAAGTAATTAAAAATTTGAGATTCTGGAGGCTGAGGAGATGGTTCAGAAGGCACATGCACTTGTTTATCCAGAGGCTGCAGCACCTACACTGGGTGGTGCCAAACCACCTGTAACATTTAAAAAAATATTTAGATTCGGGGACTCTTCTGCTAGGTAACTCGCCTAAGAGATGCCTAGGAATCAAAAATTAGAAACCTTTCATTTGTCTGCTTTTTCAGACAGGGTCTTGATGTGGATGCTAAGAGGGCCTCAAACTGTCATCTTGTCCAGGCCTCATGACTCCTGGATTATAGGTGTGCACGCTATCACCCTCATGACAAATATAATTTATCAAATAAGTCAGTGCATACTCCATTTGCTCAGTCTGTCGTTGTCAAATATTTTCACCAGTACTTTGCTCTCATAAACAAGAATCACAAAATTTCTAATAGGTAACTTTCTTCATGTACAGTTTTGTGGGGATGACAACGTTAGTCTGTGTCCTTGTTAAAAAGCAAAGCTTTTAGCAATCAGGCAACTGTGATGTCACTATTGCTCTAAGGAACCCACCATCCTACTCTAATCTGAGAATCACAGGGAAAACTGACAGATACCCAAAGCTAAGCTAGATATTTGAAAAACATCCATTAGGAGACTCTAATAACTGGGCTACAGAGAAGGCTGGGCTGTATCTTTGTGTCTCACATCTACAGCTATGGAAGTAACTTTTTGTTTTTTATCATGACAGAACTAATGTCCCAAGTCTCAAGAATGCTTTCTGGGATGGATGCACTAAGAAAGACAGTAAATTCCTCAGAAGCTCAGACAGGATTATTACACTTTCAAGGTCAGCCTAGACTACATAGTAGGTGTTGGGGGATGACACATGGAGACATTGTCTTTAGAGTGAAAAAAATAAATTTAAAAGAGCTGTGACTATCAATGCCATCTGCATAGTAAAAACATGCCTTTTAGACATTTGAAAAGTTTAGTCAAGGAATCCCACTACACATAATTGTGGCTGAATCTGTTAACCAGAACCCAGTGACATCAGTCACTCAAGATAGCAATCCATATTCCTAGAATTCCATGACACCCACTGGACAGTGTATAAACAGAGACCAAGATGTGCTCTGCTCTGCACATCTGAAGAGATGCCACTTTGATCTGCCCTGAAACTGGAGAGAGTCCCTCAGGATCCTGACCCTTGAATCAAAGACTTCTACTAGAGTCTGGACCTGATGTTCAGCTAAGATAAACCATACAAGTGAGTAGGCGTGGGAGGATGGGCTTAGGACTGTAGTTAAGAATTTAGGGTGTAAAGACCCTCAGCATAATAAAATCAACTTTTACTAGCTACAATAACTATGTGCATCTCCCTTTGGATCCCAACATCAACTAAACCTACTCTTTCTTTTTACCCATTGAAAAGTAAACTTTAAAGGAGGAGGTCATAAAAATACTTAGTAGCAGAAATAGAACTAAACCCCCTCCGCCCATAATTTTTTTTAAAGGTATTTTAAGAGGAGGTTTTATTTGTATCACTCTCATTCTCCCTTCCACAAAAAAAAAAAAAAAAAAAAAAAAAAAAAATTCTAGACCTCACTGCTGCAGCCATTGCTGCCAACATCCCAGGCCCACCGTGTCTTCCCTAAGTCCTCATCTCCCTCGTGTCCTCTCTATGCCAGCTCGCCCCATTATACTTAATTATTTCTCACCTGCATCCCTTGTGCTTCAGCAAGAGACAGTTACAAACTGACCACATAGAACCGCCACCACTTGTCAAAGCGCGGGCCTCTATCAACTCTGGAGGTAACCTCAAGGCGCATGTGTGGCCAGAGACAGACACACATTGATGGCGTCATGTCAGTGGCGTCATTGAGGCGCCACATTCGAAATCTGATCACAATTTATTGATGCTGGCTGGAGGAAGTCGGTGTACTGAGCGTACCTTGTTTCTTGGGCATATTGAATTTTTCCAGAGGATATTTAGAACAGAAAGTGGCTGAACAGAGAAAAGAAAGAAAGAAAAAAGACCAAGGCCTGAAAAAGACACCATCAGAGCTCTCCAGATGCTAGCCAATAATGAAGGGTAAATTGGATGAGAGATGCTGAATGGGCCCGGATGAGAGTATACAGGAATAGAAACTGAAAGCTGATGTGCGAAATGAATCAGAGATACCTGTGTCAACAGAGTCCCAAAACAACTTCCACAGAATTGACTCAGAACACAAAAGAAATCAAAGATCAGAGTGCATAGGCAATGACAGCCTGTGGTCACTACTCATCCCAATTCATTAATGTATGTTACCAATTATATCTGGAAGTTTCAGGTATGCTTTGTCAGTTGGGAAGAACCTTTACCTGTGGCTCATAAAGACAACATATTCTTGAAGTCTAAATTTTTAAAAGCCAGTTCATCTTTAAATTTACTTCCCCATGAATCAGAGACCACATACATATTTTAAAAAAAAATTATCCCAATATCAATGATGGATTGTTCTGCCATCTGTGCTTTTAAACTACCTCAAAGATTGTATTCTGTATTTGTGCTCCCTTACTTTATCACAGAGACGATATCAGTCACTATTGATCTATTACCCTAAAGCTGGCAGTTAGCCTCAGACTTGACCTTACTGTCTGAATAGAGGGAAAAGAACCCAACAAATGGCCCAGGGAAGAGTTTGGGCCCCAGGAAAGAGAGTTGCAGCAGATGAAGGCCAACTGAGGTACCTGTTGCCCAGTGAGGAAAGAAATGCTGCTGCTCCAACTCAAGAGGTACTGAAACTAGAGTGTTTTTAGGATTGGATGCAACTGTGAAGTGTTTCCACCCAATCTTCCTCAAAATCCATGAAACTTGACATTGCTGCTTCTGTGGCTGAAAGTGAGAAGATACACGTCATACTTTTTGCCTGCATGTGGGGTGATGGCAGACCTCTCCTGACATAGTCACACAGAGTCCATAGGACTGAAAACCAAGGGAAGAGGACTGGGAAGCTCACTGTCAGAGTTCCTGCTCAAAGGACTTGACTTTCCTGGAAACCCCCTTTCCTCTGGTGCTGGAGTGGCTCATTTCCCTAAGAACCCCAGCTCCCATGCCCTTTAAGCTGGTCATGACTGATTAAATAACCTGTATGATCCATGTCTCAAGCTTCCTCCCCACAAGGGCTAGAAAAGTCTTGTGTTACAAATGATTTTGACTGTTGTGAAGGGTGTTGTTTCCCTAATTTCTTTCTTGCCTGTTTATCCTTTGTGTAGAGGAAGGCCACTGATTTGCTTGCGTTAATTTTATATCCTGCTATTTTGCTAAAGTTGTTTATCAGGTTTAGAAGTCCTCTGGTGGAATTTTTGGGGTCATAAGTAACTATCATATCATCAGCAAATAGTGATAATTTGACTTCTTCCTTTCCAATTCGTATCCCTTTGATCTCCTTTTGTTGTCTAATTGCTCTGGCTAGGATTTCAAGTACAACATTGAATAGGTAAGGAGAGAGTGGGCAGCCTTGCCTAGTCCCTGATGTTAGTGGGATTGCTTCAAGTTTCTCTCCATTTAGTTTGATGTTGACTACTGGTTTGCTGTATATTGTTTTTACTATGTTTATTTATGGACCTTGAATTCCTGATCTTTCCAAGACTTTTATCATGAAGGGATGTTGGATTTTCGTCAAATGCTTTCTCAGCATCTAATGAGATGATCATATGTTTTTTTTTCATTAAGTTTGTTTATGTAGTGGATTACATTGATGGATTTCCATATATTGAACTATCCCTGCATACCTGGGATGAAGCCTACTTGATCATGATAGATGATCATTTTGTTGTATTCTTGGATTCGGTTTGCAAGAAATTTATTGAGTAATTTTGCATCAACACTCATAAGGGAAATTGGTCTGAAGTTTTCTTTCTTTGTTAGGTCTTTGTGTGGTTTAGGTATCAGAGTAATTGTAGTTTCATAGAATGAATTGGGTAGAATGCCCTTTGTTTCTATTTTGTGGAGGCACTTAGAGCTGAGTTTTTCTCTTACCTTCTCTTGGAGGAGGTACCATGAGGTGCTGAGAAGAAGGTATATCCTTTTGTTTTAGGATAAAATGTTCTATAGATATCTATTAAATCCATTTGTTTTATAACTTTTGTTAGGCTCACTGTATCTTTGTTTAGTTTCTGTTTCCATGATTTGCCCATTAGAGAGATCCACTCGTATCTCCTTATACAAATATCAAATCCAAGTGGATCAAGGACCTCCACATAAAACCAGATAGACTAAAATTAATAGAAAAGAAAGTGGGGAAGAGCATGGAACACATAGGCACAGGGGAAATTTTCCTGAAACAGAACACCAATAGCTCATGCTCTAAGATCAAGAATTGACAAATAGGACCTTATAAAATTACAGAACTTCTGTAAGACAAAGGACACTGTTAATAGAATAAAACAGCAATCAACAGATTGGGAAAAGACCTTTACCAATTCTATATCCAATAAAGCGATAATATCCAATAAATACAAAGAACTCAAGAAGTTGGACTCCAAAGAATCAAATAACCTTATTAAAGAATTCTCAACTGAGGAATACCAAATGGCTGAGAAGCACCTAAAGAAATGTTCAACATCCTTAGTCATCAGGGAAATGCAAATTAAAACAACCCTGAGATTCCACCTCACACCAGTCAAAATGGCTAGGATCAAATACTCAGCTGACAGTAGATGCTGGCGAGGTTGTGGAGAAAGAGGAACACTCTTCCATTCATTGTTAGTGGAACTGCAAGCTGGTACAACTACTCTGGAAATCAGTTTGGTGGTTCCTCAGGAAATTGGACATAGTACTGTAAGAGGACCCAGCTATACCACTCCTGGGCATATATCCAGAAGATGCTCCAACAAGTAATAAGGACACATGTGCCAATATGTTCATAGCAGCCTTATTTATAATAGCTGGAAACTGGAAACAACCCAATGTTCCTCAATAGAGGAATGGATACATCTACACAATAGAATACTATTCAACTATAAAAAAACAATGAATTTATGAAATTCTTAGGGAAATGGATGGATCTAGAGGATATCATCCTGAGTGAGGTCACCCAATCACAAAAGAACATATATGGCATGCACTCTCTGATAAGTGGATATTAACCCAGATGCTCGGAATATCCAAAATATAACCCATAAACCACGAGAAAGTCAAGAAAAAGGAAGACCAAAGTGTAGATGTTTCAATCCTTCTTAGAAGGAGGAACAAAATACCCAAGGAAGGAGTTGCAGAGCCAAACTATGGAGCAGATACTGAAGGAAGAACAATCCAGAGACTGTTCCACCGGGGAATCCTTTCCATATTCAATCATCAAACCCAGACACTATTGTGGATGTCAGCAAGGACTGGTTGACAGGAGCCTGATATATCTGTCTCCTGAGAGGCTCTGACAGTGCCCAACTAATACAGAAGTAGAGGCTCACAGTCATCCATTGGACTGAGTACAGGGTCCCCAATGAAGGAGCTAGAGAAAGGACCCAACAAGCTGAAGGGTTTGCAGCCCATTAGGACAAACAACAATATGAACTGACTAGTACCCTCAGAGCTCCCAGGGACTAAACCATCAACCACAGAACACATGGTGGGACTCAGGGCACCAGCAGCATTTGTATAGCAGAGGATGGCCAAGTTGGTCATCAATGGGAGGAGAGGCCCTTGATCCTGTGAAGGTTTATGCCTCAGTGTAGGCTAATGCCAGTGCCAGGAAGTAGGAGAGGGTGGGTTGGTGAGCAGGGGGAGAAGGGAAGGAAACAGGGTCTGTTTTTGGTTTTGGTTTTGATACTTTTTGGAAAGGTAACCAGGAGATGAGATATCATTTGAAATGTAAATAAAGAAAATAACTAATTAAAAAGTATCAAAAAAGAAAAAACAAACAAACACAAATGATTTTGAACCTCAAAGAAGCAGGACAGGAAGTCAGTGTTTGACCTGGCTGCAGTGTGGCACACTGTCACAATTAGTATATGAGTGTTTCTTTTACATCTTGGCACTTGGGTACAGTAAATACTTGGTAGAAGAGATGAATCATCACAAATAGTGGCTCTCTGGAACAGGGTATGAGGGCCCTGGTGTCTAAGAGCAGAACTGTGAACCACACTACCATGTCTCTGAGCAGGAGCTAAGAACTAACTGACTGGGACCTTTGTGTGGGGATTCCTGAAGCAGCATACTGGACTGAAGCCAACAAGACTGGACAACCATATGCAGCACAAGGCTGTGGTCTGAATTCTTTACTTGTCAGAAGCCAATGCAGAAGAAAAAATCCAAAGGCCTCTCTGCAGCTCTTTGACATTAAAGCAGAACAGCAGAGGTATGCCCATCTTTCCTAAAGGTTTTGCCATCCACCATTGTGTGGACTTGGAGTCCAGGTCTCACTGGACATCCCTGCCCACTTGGTCTCAGGGGCTTTACCTTCTGCCACAAAGGAACAGCCTCCTCCTACCAATTTCCTTGTACCTGGCCTTGGCTTCTAAAAGACATCCATTGGTGGGACTAAGGACTCTAATCATTTAGCATCTAGCCTAGTCTTTAAAAATATGTTAGGTGGAGGTAGGTGGATGAGTAGGTGGGTGGGGAAGTACCCCCTCATAGGCAAGGAGGAGGGGAATGGGGTGAAGAATGGTTGGAGGGGGGACTAGGAAGTGGGGTAACATTTGGAATGTAAATAAATAAAAAAGATTAAAAATATATAGTTTAAAAAAAAGTGGGTGGGATGCCATTTCTTCTTTTCTAGAAACCTAAAAGAAAAACAGCCTATTACCATGGGCAACAGATCGACACTTGTGAATGCTAAGCTATAATCAGAGCACCTAAACAACTTCAGCTTTTCTGTTAAGGTCACTGGAGACTCCCTTAACGGCCTAACAAAGTGGTCTGTAAAGTACCTTGGCGTGATCCGTTAAACTTGGAGAAAGCACCTGTTGTGGCTAAGGTTCTGTAGCATGCAGCAACCTATCAGTTGTATGCATTGGTGTCTCTCACTGCCTTGTGAGCACAAGGACCTGAGTCTAATCCCATGTAAAAAAGCTGGATGTAGTGGTAATGTCAGGAACCCCTTGTTAGGAAGGTAAAGAGGTGTGACTTAGTGAGCTCCAGCTAATAGACTGTGTTAGGAAACTAGGTGGTCAGTTTCCAATATTCACACAAGGTGTTTGACAACATCCTCTAATTCCTGTTCCAGGGAATCTTTATTGATTTTGTCCAGACAGGGTTTCTCTGTGTATCCCTGGCTGTCCTGGAACTCACTCTGTAGACCAGGCTGGCCTCGAACTCACAAATCTGCCCTCTGCCTCCCAAGTGCTGGGATTAAAGGCGTGCGCCACCACTGCCCCGCCCGGCATAAAGGAAAACATTTCATTGGGGCTGGCTTACAGTTTCAGATGTTCAGTCCATTATCGTCATGGTGGGAGGCACGGCAGTGTCCAGACAGATGGAGTGCTAGAGAAGGAATTGAGAGTCCTACATCTTTATTCACAGGCAGCAGCAGGAGACTGTCGGGAATTGTTCCTCTATATCTGTGAAGAATTGTTTTGGAATTTTCATAGGGATTGCATTAAAGAGCTAAGAGGGCCATTTTTACTATGTTAACCCTGCCAATTTACAAGCATGGGAGATTCTTCCACCTTCTGAGGTCTTCCTTAATTTCATAATGGACTTGCAAGTTCTCGTCATACAGAACTTTCACTTGCTTAATTAGCGTTACACCAAGATATTTTATATTATTTGAGGCTATTGTGAAGGGTGCTGTTTCCCTAATTTCTTCCTCAGCCCATTTACCATTCATATAAAGGAAGACTACTGATTTAAGTTAATTTTATATCAAACCACTTTGCTGAAGTTGTTTAGCAACTGTTGAAGTTCTCTGGTAGAATGTTTTGGGTTCCTTAGGTATACTATTATATAATCCACAAATAGTGATGCCTTTGCTTCTTCCCTTTTGATTTGCATCCCTTTGATCTGTTTTTGTTGTCTAATTGCTCTAGCTCGAACTTCCAGTACTGTATTGAATATAAGGGGAGAGAGTGAGCAGCCATGTCTTCTCCCTGATTTTAGTAAGGTTGCTTCCAGATTCTCTTCATTTAATTTAATATTGGCTGTGGGTTTGCTGTATATTATTTAGTATGCTGAGGTTATTTGCCATGAGTTCCTGATTTTTCCAAGACTTTTAACATGAAAGGATATTGGAATTCATCAAAGACTTTTTCAGTATCTGATGAAATGATAATGTGATTTTTTTTCTTTAGATTTTTTATATAGTGTATTACATTAATGGACTTTCACATATTGAACTATACCTGCATCCCTGGATATGTTAGAACTTCACACCCTGGGTGTGAAGCCTACTTGATCATAGTAAATGATGGTTTTGATGTCTTCTTATATTTGGTTTGTGAACATTTTATTGAGTATTTTTATATTGATATTCATAAGGAAAATTTTGGTGTGACGTTCTGTTTCTGAGTTGGTATCAGAGGAACTGTGGCTTCATAGAATGAATTAGGCAGTGTTCCTTCTGTTTTTATTTTTGGAATAGTTTGAGGAGTATTGGTATTATCATTTCTTTGAAGGCTTGATAAAATTATGTACTAAAACCATCTGGCTCTGGGACTCTTTTGGTTGGGAGATTTTTAATGATGGCTTCTATTTCCATAAAGGTTAGCAGACTGTTTAAATACTTTACCTGATCTTGATTTAACTGCAGTATGTGGTATCTACATAGAAAATCATCCATTTCATCCACATTTTGCAGATTAGTTGAATATAAGCTTTGGTACTAAGATATGATTATTTTTTTAATTTCCTCAGTTTCTGTTGTTATTTTTCCCTTTTCATTTCTAATCAATTTGGATACTGTCTCTGTGTTCTTAATTTGGCTAAGGGTTTATCTATTGTGTTGATTTTCTCAAAGAATGTCTTGGTTTTGTTCATCCTTTGTATTATTGTATTTGGTTCTAGTTGGTTGATTTCAGCCCTGAGTTTGGTTATTTCCTGCCTCTTGTGTGTGCTTGCTTCTTTTTTTTCTAAAGCTTTTACGTGTGCTGTTAACTTCCCAGTATAAGATTTTTCTGATTTCTTTGTGAAGGCACTTTGTGCTCTTCTTCTTTTTTTTTTTAAGAGAAGTAAGTCTTTATTTCCATCTTTCTCAAATCAAGCAGGCTGACTTGGTTACTTTGAGGGGATTAGTGGAAGAGACCGAATCCCATATCCTCATCTGATTCCTCCGACTCTCTTCCTTCGCTTCAGCTTTGGCTGGGGCTGCAGCCGCAGCAGGGGCAGCAGTGGTGGCGGCAGCAGCAGGAGCAGCAGCCGCAAATGCAGATGGATCAGCCAGGAAGGCCTTGACCTTCTCAGCAAGTGGGAAGGTATACTCAGTCTCCACAGACAAAGCCAAGACACGCTTGTACCCATTGATGATAGAATGTGGCACGGAGGCAACAGTTGGGTACCCAATCTGCAGACAAACACTGGCCACATTGCGGACACCCTCTAGGAAACGAGAGTGCAGGGTCTGCTCTGTGATGTCCAGCACTTCAGGGTTATAAATGCTGCCATTGTCAAACACCTGCTGGATGATCAGCCCAAAGGAGAAGGGAGAGAAGTTCAGCATGTTCAGCAGTGTGGCTTCACTGGCTCCTACCTTGTCTCCAGTTTTGATCAGCTGCACATCACTCAGAATTTCAATGGTGCCTCTGGAGATTTTGGTGGTGATGCCTAAAGCTTGGAAGAAAGAGGTCTTCTCGGGCCCTAGACCAGTGTTCTGAGCTGGCACAGTGACCTCGCACGGGGCGATGGCACCAACTCGAGCAGCAGCTGGCACCTTATTGGCCAGCAGCATATCCCTAATCTCAGTGAGGTCCTCCTTGGTGAACACTAAGCCCACATTCCCCCGGATGTGAGGGAGCAGTTTCTCCAGAGCTGGGTTGTTCTCCAGGTGCCCCCTGATGGCCTTTCGCATCATGGTGTTCTTGCCCATCAGCACCACAGCCTTCCCTCGGAGGGACATGCGGATCTGCTGCATCTGCTTGGAGCCCACATTGTCTGCTCCCACAATGAAGCATTTTGGGTAATCATCCAAAAGTTGGATGATCTTAAGGAAGAAGTTGGACTTCCAGGTCGCCCTGTCTTCCCTGGGCATCACGGCGGTGCGTCAGGGATTGCCACGCGAGGTTTAAAGACGATGTCACTCTAATGAGGACGCCTGGTGAGAGCTGTGCTCTTCTTAATACTACTTTCATTGCATCCCATAAGTTTGAGTTTGCTATACCTTCATTTTCTTTGAATTCTAGAAAGTCTTTCATTTCTTTCTTTATTTCTTCTCTGACCAAGTTATCATTGAATAGAGAGTTGTTCAATTTCCATGAGTATGTTAGCTTTAATGGGGCAATGGACCATGAGAGGTAGCCTGGTCCTCCATGGAGCAAAAGGCTTTGAAGCCCCACAGTCCCTGAAGGGAAGGTAGGAGATTCGCCTGCTCCCCAGTACCTGGTCCCTGTCATATAGCTAAATCCTTGCCTCAGATTTGTCACCATCTGTCACATAAGGGCAATGCTCCAAGCCCTTCCACGTGTAGATGAGGCATCCCTAACATCTTAGACCAAGAAAATAGGAAAAGAGATGTGACTTGTGGTCATGTATGCTCAAGACAGAGCTTTCCATGCTAATGAGGTCCCTAGAGGCCTAAAGGGTCTTACCAATAAGAATCCATACCCAGACATTCCTCCTTTCAAAAGGTATTTAATCTCAGGCCTACCCTGGGAAGTGGAATATAGTTTTACACATCTACTTTCTGCCATGACAGTAAACGCCTCAGAAGTATGGACAATGTCTTTTCATCAGGATCCTCCTCTGTGGGGAGCCATGGAGAAGGCCTTTGCCTACAGAGCCACTGTCTTATCCCCCATAGAAGGCCTTTCTGTACAGCCGGCCACAATTGCCACCAAGCCTGCTTCCACCATCAAGCCAAAAACCCTCACTGTGAAACCAGCCAGAGGTCCCCTTTTCCCCACTTGCCCAGGCCTAGACCCAGCCCAAGGGCCCCCACTCTATTCTCAACCCCTCTGCAGCTAGTAGCAGCACCTGGATATCTAAGAACCTGAGAATCCCATGGCCCCAGCCTTGTCTCAGGCCCAATGCCACAAAGCTGACTCTGGCTTTCCCACATTTCAGATTGTGCTTTCCCACCCACAGGTGTTGTCTCAGAGCTACCCTACATGCCAACACCCCCTGGGTGGCTATATGGGGTAAGCTTTGTCAAGCTCCCCTTGTCCTGCCTCCCCAAGCAGCTGTGCCCTGTGGCAGAGTAGATGCAGGACCCACAACCCTACATGCTTCCTGTTGTTTCTGTTTTTACTGAATTCAGCTTTAGTCTGAGGTAATTTGATAACATACATGGGATTATTTCAATCTTCTTGTGTCTGGTGAGACTTGTTTTGTGTCTAATTATATGGTCAATTTTGGAGAAGTTTCCTTGAGGTTCTGAGAAGAAGGTATATTGTTTTGTTTGGGGGTGAAATCTTCTATAGATATCTGGTAAAAACATTTGGTTTATAACTTCTCTTAGTTTCACTGTATCCCTGTTTAGTTTCTGTTTCAATGTCCTGTCCACTGGTGAGAGTGAGGTGTTGAAGTTTCCCACTATTATTGTGTGAGGGTCAATGTTTGTTTTTAGCATTAGTAAAGTTTCCTTTATGAATGTGGGTACCCTTGCATTCAGAGTACAGTTGTTTAGTGTTGAAACTTCATCCTGGTGAATTTTTCCTTCTTTGAGTATGAAGTGCCCTTCCTCATCACTTTTGACTACCTTTGGTTGAGAGTCTACTTTATTAGATATTAGACAGGCTACTCCAGCTTGTTTGTTGGGTCTGTTTGCTAGGAAGACTTTTTTCCATCCCTTTACTGTGAGGTAGCATCTGTCTTTCTCGGTGAAGTGTGTTTCTTGTATACAGCAAAATGCTGGATCTTTTTACATATCCAGTCTGTTATCCTGTGTCTTTTTATTGAAGAATTGAGTACATTGATGTGGAGAAATATTAAAGAACAATGATTGTTAGTTCCTGTTATTTTTGTTGTTGAAAGAGGTATTACGTGTGTGTGTGGTTCTCTTGTTTTGGGCTTGTTGTCATATGATTAATGTCTTGTGTTTTCTTGTATGTGGTTACCTTCCTTGTCTTGCAGATTTCCTTCTTGTATCCTCTATATGGCTATATTAGTAGCAAGATCTTGTTTAAAGTTGGTTTTCTCATGGAATATCTTGGTTTCTCCATCTATGATGATTGAGAGTTTTATTGGGTATAGTACCCTGGGATGGTATCTGTGGTCTCTTAGGGTCTACCTGACATCTGTCTAAGATCTTCAACCTCTTAACATCTCTGTTGGGAAGTTTGGTGTGATTCTCATAGGTCTGTCTTTATATGTTACTTGGCTTTTCCCCCTTAGTACTTTTAATATTCTTTTTTTGTTCTATAAATTTAGTGTTTTATTATTATATGGCAGGAGGATTTTCTTATATATTCCAAGCTATTTGGTGTTCTTTGGGCTTCTTGGTACATTAATGGCCATTTCTTTCTTTAGGTTAGGGAAGTTTTTTCCTATGATTTTGTTGAAAATGTTTTCTGGCCTATCAAACTAGGAATGCTCATTGTTTTCTATTCCTATTATTCTTAGGTTTGTTCTTTTTGTTGTGTCTCAAATTTCCTGTATATGTTGGGTGAGGGACTTTTCACAATTCCTGATTTTATTGAATGATATGTCTATATCTACTGTGGTATAATACCTCCTGTGCTTGAGATTCTCCCTTACATCTCTTGTATTCAGTTGGTGAATACAAGAGTATTCTCTGTAGTCTTGATTTCTTTCCTAGGCTTCCATCTCCAGGGTTGCCTCCATTTGTGGTTTATTTATTGTTTCTATTTTCATTTTTAGGTCTTGGACCATTTTGTTCAATTCCTTCACCTATTTGATTGTATTTTCCTGTATTTCTTTAAGGAATTTATTTGTTTCCTTTTAAAGGAATTCTCCAGTTTGCCTATGTTTTCCTGTATTTCTTTAAGTGAGTTATTTATATCTTCCTTAAAGGCCTCTATGAACTTTCATGAGATGGTATTTTAGGTCAGTATCTTACTCTTTGGTTGTGTTAGAGTAGCCAGGGCTTGCTGTGCTAGGAGAACTGGGCTGTGATGTGCCAAGTTATATTGGCATATGTTGCTTCTGTTCTTGTGCTTGCCTTTTGACATCTGGTTATCTTTAGTGTTTGTTGTGGGTTGTCCTGATGCTATTTGTATTATGGTGTTAATTCTGCTTCCTTAAGATAGCTGGTCCCACTATGATCAGTCAATCATGTACTCAGGGGATCTCATATGAATCTTCTCCCCTTTTTATCTGGTCAATAAAGGCTAGAGTCTGTGATTGGGCTACAGAGGGGAAAGGTGGGGCTAGAGGAGAAAAGTAGGAGAGAGAAGAAGGCGAGAAGGGAAGGAGAGAGAATGGAAGACAAGGAGGAAGCCTTGATGAACCTGAACTACGTGGCCAAGAGAAACTGCAAGTAGTAAGGGGGTCTTTTAGCTGGGGAATAAGTTAGTGTAGTAGATCTGCCCAATGTAGGCATGTAGCTTACAATTATAATAATAATTTGATTGTGTGTGTTTTTATATGGGCCTTTTTGGGTTAGAAACTATAATTGGTGCACACTGTGGTGCTTAGAACTGAACTAACCAGGAATAAAAGTCCATCAGTCCCAATATAAACAACTAGAGCTCTGTTTGAAAGCTGTAGCAGGGTGAAATTAAATACTGAGTGGGTCTAAGCGGTCTACAGAGAGCTGAGAAGTTCCCTCCCTAAATCCCAAGCAAACCATGGCGACCAGAGGAAGCACCCCAAACCTAAGCTAACACAGGCAGCACCAGTGTGGCAACACAGTTCCCTGAGCCCACAAAAAAACTAAGGACTCTGGAGCATCACAACCTCTCAATCATGCTCAGGAGCTGAGGCCCAACAACTGAAAAAACAGCAACTAACTTTCCAAAGCAGCCTCACAGGTACAGTGTGTTGATCTGGGCACCTCTGCCTAAGCCAGCCTTCCCATGCTCATTTTCTTTTATCCCGCACATCTAAACAGGACACAGGACAGACAGTCCTGTTCCCCCTGCTACTTGCACTGCAGGCTGCTGGCTGCAACCCAAACTAAACAGAAGGCTCAAAAGCACAGAAGCCAGACCCTCCCTCCAAATGTAAGAATTGCAGAGGAGTGCAGTGTGCTGAATCAAACACCAGAGGGAGACAAAGAAGCTATATACACACACACACACACACACACACACACACACACACACACACACACACCACATTAGATACTTAATGATGAGAAACACAATAGATACCTTTAAGGTTTTAGGGAATGCTATTTGAATAGTTTGAATGGGGTGGATTTAAAGGAAATTGACACCTTGCCAATTATCATTATTACTATGTTAAGTATCTTGGTTTACTAGGTCTTCTCAAAAGACAGGACCCTAAATTAAAACAAAAAACTACAAGCCTCAGAAAAGGAAGATTGGAAGATTTTATAGAACAAAAGAAACAAGAAAATGAAGGTTGGAGACAGGAGTTGGAAAAGATGCTAAGAACAAAATGTACAGAACTTCATAGATCAGACTGAACAACAAAGAGATAGCAATAAAATTTGGAAGCAGATCCTGGAGGACAATTCACTAAAGTTAGTAAATCAAAATGAGATAGATGCTACAATATCAGAATTCCAACATAAAGAAAAATTTAAATTATGGGAGCAGGACCTAGAACAAGAGGTACAGGAATTTATGGAGCAGAATGAACAACATTTAAGACGTGACAACATGGCCTAGAGGAAACGCTAGCTCTCTACTGGTGCCATAATGTATAGGTCAAGATAAACAGCAAATAAGTAAATGAAGGTAGGAAACAGGAGCTGGAGAACGCACTAGAACAAAGATTGCAACACCTCACAGATCAAATTGAACAATGGAGAGAAAATTATGAGGATTGGAAGCAAAGCTTGAAGGAAAATCATTTTAACTCAATCAATCAAAATAAAATCGGTACCAGAAGATCATAATTACAATATAAAGAAAAAATTAAAATGTGGAAGCAGAACCTTGAGCAGAGAATATAGAAACTATGGAACAAGATCAACAACGAAAGGAGAGATATGAAACATGGGCACTGAACTTAAAACAGGAATTAAAAATATTAATTAGATAAAATATTCAGGTAGAATAGCAGATAAAATTCAGAGAAAGCCAACCAACAGCTGTTAAAGACAAACTTCAGTTTATCCAGTTAGCATATAACAAAGGCAAGCAAACCTATCATAATCATCCACAGAATTATCATGAATTCAAATGGCAACCTGTGGATGTGTTAGAACTGAGAAAATTTAAGGAAAGTGTCACCAATTTTGGAATGTGCTCTCCACTTGTAAGCAAATCCTGACTTCTTGGGCAATTAAAAATAGAATAACCCCCCAAGGCTGGAAAAATATGGAAAAAAGCAATATTAGAACCTGGGTCCCAATTACAACGGTTCTCATAGTGGAGAGGAGAGGTGAAGGAAATAGCATGATGAAATAAATAAAGTTAGAGGTCTCAACGTTTGTAAAGATTAGCTGCCTGGTGAGGATTGTTTTGCTGAGGACAGAGGTGCAGGCTGAACATGATGAACAAACCTTGACATTATGTCACCTTAGATGCCTGGGACAAGGTTGCAGATTCAGGACAAAGACTTGAGTCATTCTCTCAGGTCAGGCAAGGTCCAAAGGAAACATTCCCTGACTTTTTGCAAAGGATGACTCCCACCATAGAAAGGTGGAATAAAGGAAAAGCTGAACTTGATCCATAAATTGACCTGAAAATACTCATATAGAAAATAAAAGAAAATTTACTTGAAGTTAAATACATATGAAAAGATATTAGCCCATGTTGTATAAAGAGAAGCGGAACATAATTATATATTCACAGATACTAATCTCCATAGAAGGGAGGAATAAATGAAAATTACATTCTTTTAAGAATAGAATGGGGCCCATGGAACTACAGAGTCACAGGAGCCAGGGGTGGAAGATGTCGGGAAGCTTGACTGAAGAGGAAATAAAAAGTGAGCAGGAGGTGGTGGAGGGAATGGATATTTCTACTCACGCCAAGACCCTGTCTCTATAGAGAAAACGGATCCAGAACAGAAGTTCTCCAGCCCTCCATATTCCTCCAATGGCCATTCGTCCCAAGACTCATCCACAAGCCCCATTAAAAAGAAAAAGAAACCCAGCTTACTGAACAGTAGCAATAAGAGCAGTCAGAGCTATGACATGGGCCATTTTACTCTATGAAGCAGTCACTCAACACAGACCCTGTTGATGAGGTACTGCAGGCCAGACTGAATGACTTCTATTGCTAGGTTTTTCCCCGGGAAACACAAGTCCTTTGCTGTGAGCTCTGTCCCCTGGTTTATCACACTAAGTGTCTGAGATTGACATCGGAACCAGAGGGGAGCTGGTTTTGTCCTGAATATAAGAAGATTACAGTAACAGAATACATCAAGACAGGGAGCAAAGCCATGGCCATACTAACCATTGAACAGCTGTCCTACTTGCTCAAGTTTGCCATTCAGAAAATGAAGCAGCCAGAGACAG
>JADRCD010226779.1:0-16998 GCA_019843815.1 Montemys delectorum
GACTTCCTCTGGTGATCAACAGCAATGTGGAAGTATAAGCTGAATAACCCTTTCCTCCTCAACTTGCTTCTTGGTCATGATGTTTGTGCAGGAATAAAAACCCTGACTAAGACACCTACTAAAGCTAGAAGAGAGTGATAAAAAGATCCAGACATTGGGAGTGAGGCTAAGGCATAGATTGAGAAGGTGTGAGTCCTGAAGGGGCAGGGATACACAGCCCCAACACACTTGCCATGTCTGGCCACTCAGAGCTGAGATTTGGTTTGTTGCTATGTGTTTAATGTTAAATACTGGCCCCTAAGATTTCACATACACCAATGTTGTTATATAAACTTGCTCCTTAATTTAAAACTACTGGTTGAATAAAAATGCCTCCAGCCTATAGCTGGGCAGAAGAGAGGTAGGTGAGGCTTCGGTTGCAGGGCTCTGAATCTGAGGAGAGACCACAAGAAGAGAGAGAAGAGGAGAAGAAAGAAGAAAACACCACGGGGTAGATCAATCCTGAGAGCATGGCCATGGGGCAGGCATGGTGGTGGGCGAGCAGCCCAGGAGGAACATGGCAAGTTAGACCTTGGGGTTATTGACAGAGAAATAGACAAAATAACATAGAGGGTTGATATCTGCCCAGTTCTAGTGTTGTTAAGATTTATAAATTATAAATATAAAGATTTTGTGGTTTTAGTGGGGGAACTAAATGATCAAGGTGGGTAGAAACCCCCAAATAATATTTACCACAACAACCAGGAGGGCAGAATCTCAGGAAACATGGCCAAGGTGAGTAGAAATACTAGGGTTGAAGACAGGGTCAAATGCCAAGGGTTGCTCCATCCCACCCTCCCTTCATTCACCCATCTTGATGGGCGGTACTGTTTCCATCTCTTGCTACATCTGTTCACCTTACACTCAAACGGATTGCCTTGTGGAAAGCACCACTGTGTCTCGCTGGGCTGCAGGTCCTCCGGTCCTAACCCCTTGTCTCCCTAGTTCATGCTTCCCACTTAGGGTTCTTTCCAGATCTCTGCTCTGTTCTGCCAAGGTTATAGGGGGAAAAGCAATGAGAAAAAGGGAGTGATCAGAGAAATAGAAAGAAGTTATGGTGTTAGCAGAAAGTAGAGGCACCTCTACTGTAGTAGAGGGAGGTATTATTGAAAAGTGACACTTAGATTCGTGTATGTACAAAATGCCTAATGCATGAACTGTATTTTCTTTTTCATTTTTAAAAAAGATTTATTTATTTTATGAGTACACTATTGCTGTCTTCAGACACACCAGAAGAGGACACCAGATCTCATTACAGATGGTTATGAGCCACCATGTGGTTGCTGAGAATTGAACTCAGGACCTCTAGAAGACAGTCAGTGCTCTTAACCACTGAGCCATCTCTTCAGTCCCCATGAACTGTATTTTCTATTATTGCTGTTTTAGACACATCTCATTACACAGCCCACGCTAATTTCAAACTCACAGCCCTCCTGCCTTAGCTTCTCTAGATGCTAGAATTGCAGACATGGGCCGCTATGCCCAACAGAATCTATTTCTTGTGAGGGAAGAATGAGTAGCTATAGCCACACTATGTGATCATTATCAAATATCAGGCCTGGCATACAAAAGTTAGAAACTGTATCCCTGGACGTTGCCCAGCCTGGATAAGGAAGAGGAGGCAAACTAAATTCCCACTCGGTCTAATGGCCATGAATTCATTTTCTGTTCTGATTGAGAAGGACAGGGTGTCTGGAATGTGGATATGAGCATGGTGAAAAAGGGGTGACCTCCACTTGTCTGGGTGATCCTCTCAGTTCCGCAGATGTCTGGTGAGCAGGCACCGAGTGAGCGGCCACCCAGCGTTCCCTGCTGATTAATTATTTTAAAAGCCATCTCTTTGTCTTAGTATTTGAAAACACATCTTTGATTTTATGTAAACAGTCCTCTGGCCACTTTTTTGGGGGATAGTAAACCATATGCGGTCAGAGGCTGCATACTTGAAGTCTAGTTAAACAAATCCCATAGTATTTATTAAGTGCCAACTACGTACCAAGGCAGGGCCGTGCTGTGATGCCTGGCAGTCTGGATTTTGACAACAAAGATCCCCTGGAGGGTGTTCCTCAGAGTTTGGCGGGAGCAGAGTAGTGTTTCAGTCAAAAACTGAAGGCATCTCCTCCACCTGAGCTTTCTTCTCGAGAGCCTCAAGAGGGCAAAGACAGCACATGAGCAGGGCTGGAGAATGGGACTGGACATAAGAAGATGAGGATGCTGCTATCTTGTAGCAGAGATGTGGGAGACACAGGTAAACTAGAGAAGCCACTTTCTCTACATACTACAGAATTTTCGTTCTTGCTTTAGTTGGGGGGGGAGGGGTGTTGTTGTTATTGTTGTTTTTGTTTTTGAGACAGGATCTTCTGTGTCCTAAGCTGGCCTCCAACTCATGAAGCAGCCAAGGATGACCCTGAACTTCTGACTTTGAACCTCTGAGCTTGCCACCTCCACTCCCAAGTACTGGGATTAGAGGCCAGTTCCTTCACACCCTCTTTTATGCAGTGAACTGAGGGCTCCTTGCATGTCACACAAGCAAAGTGCCAGCTGAGCTGCAGGCCCAGCCCTGAGAACTCTGCTCTTTGAAGGAATCAAAGAGCCCAGGAACAGAAGGAATGGATGCACACAGCATATAAACCAGGGGAGAGGAGGAAGTGAGTACATGGGAGAGGCTCTGGCTGCCATGACAGTCACTGGAGAGACTGCTGTTTCACTCTCCTAGTCTCGTTCTCTCCTAAGTCCTAAGCCTTCTAAGTCTCTCCTAAGTGGAAGAGGGAAAGGGCTCCCAACTACAGTAGGTTTCAACTGTGTGAAAGCAGGCAACTGATTGTTACCGCAGAGGGAGTTCCTGAAGAGCTAAGAGATACATGCGCTCTCCTATTACAACCTGCTTCCAAGCATAAAGTTTAATGTTTCCAAATACCATGCTTGTTCTAAATACTGTACTTGTTCCAGAGCTTCCCCACTGAGTATGACAAGCCAAATAACTCAGTGTGCTTCAGCCCAATGCCAAACATCAGCTGCTCTTGCACCTTCATGTCTCAGTCCACTTGAGTTCCTAAGACAGAATCCTTCCAGCCTCAGGAGCACCACTGGCACTTCCCTTTTGTTTTTTGGGTATCCAGATAACCTAATGAAGGAGGAAGTGCTAATTTAATACAAACAACACATCAACAAGCACCGATAAGCAGCCAGACGAATTACCATACAAAAAGTTACAGTTCAGGTTAGCATGTTCAAAGCCTTAGGTTCAATCCCCAGTACCCACTAAAACTCAGTGCATGATTCCAGCACTAGAAAAGTAGAGGCAGGAGTATCAGAAGCTCAAGGTTATCTTCAACTGTGTGGTGAGTTCAAGACTAGCCTGGACTACAAGAGACCTGCTCCCCTTAGTACCCTTTCCCTGAAATAAAAAGAAGCCATATAATGGTTGGAACAAGAACTGTTTTGTGTATGAAAGTGTGCAGCTTGAGGCAATCAAATAAATGTGAGGACTGTGTAGCTTTCCATTTGCACTTATTTATGTAAATACTTTCTTCTAGATCAGCTGAAAAATGGAGTGTGATATACAAGGCTCCCTTTTGTGAAATGTGTAGAGTTTATCAAACATTTTTTCACCCCTTGTGACCCATCAGTGGAGGGGAGAGAAACAGAAAGGCTAGAGAGGGGGTTACAGTTGAGGATGTGGCTTAGTGGATCAGAACTTGGCCACCATCCCAGCAAAGACAACAAAAAACACAGATATTTCATTTCAAGGGAGTGGCAAAGGAGGGGGGATAGAATTCAAGAATAGTGTGTGTGCATGAAAATATTGTGATGCTAAAAATAATTTTTAAAAAAAATTTCCTATAAAAAAGTGGTGTACAAAGAAATGAGAGGTAACCAAATAGTGTGAGAAGTAGAAAAAAAATAGAAACATATATATATTTTTTAATTAATCAGTTTGTTTAAATAAGATATCTTCTTGATTAACAAGACTGAGGAGGTATAAAAACTCATCATCTAGAAAAAGGAAGCCCAGAATTCAATAGGGGAAATTTGTAGAATTTATAGGTCTGCATAAAGCCGAAGCTGAAGAAACTCCCAGAAAAGTAGAAACAGGAAGATTGAAGTGCCCGGCCAGGTTTCTAATGTCCTGGCTAACAGAAACTCCAGAAAAGCAACAGAGAAACCATGGGCCAAGGCAGAAACTAGCTATGAAATAATACATGTTTCTTACAGCTGAACGACAAGTGTTTCTGTCCAGTACGATGAAGGAGAAAGACATATGTTAAATGACATCAACGTGGAAGCTCTCAGTGAGAAGGTTGGGAAAGGAAGAGGGTCCAGGCTGAGCTTGCCAAAGCTAGAGAACAGCCACAGATTCAGTCCTGTGATCACACAAAGCAAAGGTGATTTCCAGAATCTGGTACCTCAGCAAGTCAAAACTACAGCCTTCACCAGGGGAACAAGAGAGAAGGGCCAAGTGAGGACAAAGATCCAAGTAGAGCTCACAGAAATATATTTTTATTCTCAGAATAATCAGTGATGATTATTTACTTCAAACATTGCAATGGTATTATTTGAACGGATGTGGGGGAAGGAGTTTGCAATTTGGAAGGGACAGACACCACAGCTTGGCTCGTTTGTTCAGAAAGGATGCCTCACAACTGGAACAGCAGCTAGGATCTAACGCTGCTTCCAGGGGGCGGGGCCTGAGAGAGGGGTGCAGAGGGAGGTGGTAGATGGTACGATATTCAGTACTCTTCTTCCGTTGTTAAATATTCTTTTATCAGTAACTGACTTCAAACACAATCACCACGTTTGTAACTTGCTTTGATCAAAAAATTTAAAATTCTATGGGAACTGTTCTTGAGGATGTAGTTCAGTCGGTAGAGTGCTTGCCTAGCACGCGAGACACTGGGTTCGATCCTCAGTTTTGCAATCAATAAAATAAAGAACCAGGCACACATCTTAGTTAGGTCAGGCACGTGTCTTGAGAAGAGCTTGGAGAAAGGTACTCTGGACCCAGGATGAAGGCCTGCGAGCACACCCCGCAGGCTTCTGGGAAGGGATACGCTAGGCGCCAGGCGGCTCTAGTCCGTCACAAGTTGCAAGACTTGGCTCTGTAGCACTTGTGGCCTCTCTACTCACTGGATCCCCTCCTGTAGCCCTCCGCCCTCCTCCTGTCCCCCCCCCCCCGCCCCCCCCCCCCCCCCCCCCCCCCCCCCCCCCCCCCCCCCCCCCCCCATGCCTCACAAGGTCTCCCTGGCTCTGTAATCCCTGTCGCCCTGGGACTCAGCTGACACCCGACAGACAATGGTATTTCCCATCAGTCTGAGTATCAGGAGCCGGGCCTTATCCACTGCTGTTTTTCTATTAGTCTAACACCCCATTGTCCACCCCTTATCACTGAAATGTTGATGTCATGCCTGGCTTGGAAGTGGTTTCTGCACCGGGGCTGCGACAGCCTCCGCTTTAATTGAGGGAGGGGGAGGGGTGGAGGAGCCCATTTATCAGAATTCTCATGAGAATTCACCCTGTTCCCCCTAACAGCTGGGCCATTGTGGGCGCCACAACGGGGTGGGTTCCCCGCGCCACAATTCCTGGCCTTTCTTTCTGGACTCCACGGACTAGCATCCCTCAGAACTGAGAGGCAAGGAATGGGGAAAGGACTTTGGAGTTCTTTCTGTAGGCTCTGGGACTTAGCACATCTATATGGTCCTGGCCAAAGGTGAGCCCTGGGCCACCTTGGATTTTCCTTGTTTTTCATGTCTTGCAAGCCTCTGAAGACTCCCACGGGGCCAGGCTTAGCAGGAGCCAGATAAACAACACATTGGGACAATCTGGGTTAAAACCAGTCTGAGCACCCAGGTCCTAACCTTAGTGTGATCAACTTCTAAGGGAAGCTTTGTGTGCTCCCTGCTGCTGGCCTTCTTGGGATTGAGTTTATTCGTATAGAGACGGCCTGTATGTGCACGTGTGTATGTGTCTGCATATGTGCACACACACACACACACACACACGTGTGTGTGTGTGTGTGTGTGCGTGCTGAGGTTGCAGTTATCACAAAGCATCCTGGGAAGAATATCTGGCTGACAGAGAATGAAGCCCACTCGGGGCTGAGCGGGCCTGTGCAGCTCATACTTGACTACCTTTCCTGGATTCAGCAAGGTTACTGTGAGGCAAGAAAGCATGGTGAGGCTGGGCCGCAGCTTCTGTTGGGGGAGTGGAGCTGTGCAGAGGAGGACAATTAAGGACACTGCTAGGTGTCTGGCCTTCAGAATGTGCTCAGTAAGTAGGAGCTATGAATAAATTAGCTCTTGGTTTGTTCCAAATGTGAGGAACTAGTGATCGGGACAGAGTAGAAGGAAGGCTGAGGCCAATGTCCTGGCATCATCCCTATTTTGACAACTGGAGCAGAGAAGAAGAGGAACCTCATGGGTCTGGGTTGGTCTTCATCTGGAACATGAGTCACTGAGTCTCAAGTTTTTACCTGATCTTCAAAAGAAAAAAACAAGTGTGCTCCAGGCAGGTCCAACCTGCCAAATGGAAACTGAGGGTAGCGCATGGTGAGTGTGGCCTGACACAAAATGGTGAGATGACTTAAAACACCATCAGGTCTGCTTTGATGACCCAGTTATGATGTTCTCAAGCCTGAGCTTCGTAAATTCAACACTGTGTTTCTGTGTCCAAAGGTTGGACACACACGCAAACATTTAGAGGCGCCCACTGCCTGTAGAGTCAGAGTGCGTGGATAACAAGTTCATTCAAGTGCTCCAGACAAAGTGTTATTAGCCCGCTCCAATTTGAATTTTATTTGGTATTTGTTTAACTTATCGCATAGGCTGCTCTCAAGTACGCAGTCTTCCACACTCAGCCTCCCAAGCGCTGGGACTACAGGTGTGTGCCACCATGGCCCACTTTGAAAGCTTCATGTTAAGCCAAGTTTCACCTGGGCGGTGTGGCAGCAGACAGGGTAAGTCCTGTTAAACGTATACACACGTCGGCATGCTACCCAAGAACTCTTGAGAGGTTTGGAGAGAGGTCTGACCACATCGATTCACTGAAGATCTTGGGCCACCGGGTGTCCGACTTGTCTCACCAGGGCGCAGCAGAATTGAAGCCGAGCCCCAGAGCTAAACCAGCAAGTGACTAGGACCAGGAGGACATGCGGGAATTCTGTTGACTAGGTTCTCGCCAGGCCTTAGAAGGCCTTCCAGGAAGAGCACTGTGCCAACCTGGTAGTCAAAGCCACTGACTATTACTAGAATCCAAATCTAGGTCTTTTGAGTCCAAATTCAGGCCTTTTTCCATGACATCAAGAGGCAGAAGATAAGTCGCTTGGCTTTGTCTTAAACACACATTCCTGGGATGAAAGGAGGCTTAGGAGCAGGGCAGGACCGCAGGCTCCACAGTGCCTACTTTCACTCCCCAGGGGTTTCCAGGGGCTCAGTGAGCACCTCCTGTCCTTGGGTTTTCGGCTCAGAGGCAGGCCAGGATTTGAGAAGAGCAGGTCGGGAAGCCCACCATCCCAGTGTCAGACTCTATGGTCTCAGCTTCTCTTCTTGATAATACCCCTCCTTCCCCCCCCCCCACGCCCCCCGGAGACTCCAGCGGCTGGAGAATGGTGGCAGAAACTGGTGGAAAAATGTACCAGTGCCATGTGATGAAAGATGTCCCTCGGTCTCGAGGCTCCATCTTTCCATCCTAGGAACGGATCCCCATCATTCTACCATTAAGGCTATTGTTTGTTTATTTATCTGTCCTCTTTTGATAGCTCATGTGGCCTAGCTACATACTTACTATGTAGCTAGGGATAATCTTTAGCTTCTCATCTTCCTGCCTCTACCTTCCAAGAACTTGGGTTATAGGCATGTACCACCTCTCCCCAGTTTATACGGTGTTGGGAATCGAACTTGGGGCTTTGTGAGTGCTATACAAGCTCTCCAACTGAGCCACATGCTCATTCTGATTCTCCATGAAGTTTTCCTCCTCTCTGTCCTCCCTTCTTTCCTTCTTACTTGTGTGTGTGTGTGTCTATGTGTTTGTGTTTGCATGTATAGATGTGTGTGTGTGACAGAGTATGTGTGAAAGATAGTGTGTGTGATATTGTGTTTCTGTGCATATGTGTGTGCAACAGAGAATGTGTGTGACTGTGTATATATGTGTGTGAGAGAGACAGAGTGTATGTATGTGTGTGTAAGTATGTGTGTGAGAGAGTGTGTCTGTATGTGTATTTGTGAGAGAATGTGTTTGTGTGTGAGAGAAAAATGTGTATATGTGTGTGTGAGAGACAGAAAGAGTGTGTATCTGTATGTGTGTGAGTGAGAGTGTGTCTGTATGTATGTGTGTGTATATATGTGTGTATGTGTGCAGATGTGTGTTTGTTTGAGAGACACTATGTGTGTGAGAGAGACAGAGAGTGTGTCTGTATGTGAGTATGTGTATGTGAGTGTGTGTGTGTGTGTGTGTGTGTGTGTGAGAGAGAGAGAGAGAGAGAGAGAGAGAGAGAGAGAGAGAGAGAGAGAGAGACTGGAATTGAATCAGACCCCTTTGCACACTAGGCAAGCTCTACCATGAGCTCTACCCTCAGCCTTTATTTTGTTCTCACTTTGAAACAGGGTCTTGATAAATTGTTCATGTTGTCTTGAACCTCTCTTCGTTTGTCTTTCCCGGCTTCCCCAGTAGCTGGGATTATGAGTCTAAGTGCCGCCATGTCTGGCTGGAGCTGGTGCATTTTAGGGACAGCTTTTAAAAAAGTTCTTTTGCCTGAAGTCCTAAATCCTCCTACATGGACAGAGTAAAATCTCACCCATGACCCCTCTACTCATCCTACTTAAAAGATCATATATGGGTGGTTAAGCCCACACCGTTTAACTTGCTTGGTGTCTTCTGAGAGTGCTGGGTGCCCGGGAAGAAGTGGATATCACAGAGCAGTAGAGACATGATTTCCAGATTTGTTTTAGTAAGGGGTGTGTGATTTCCTTTCCTGTCAAATGTCATGTTTAGGATGAATCCCTCTAATTGGTTCTTGGGGTTCAGGTGACATTTCCAAGGCACCCCTTTGCTCAACCATGTTTCTTAAGCCTCCCCCACCCCAGTGGCTGATTTCCAGGATGGTAGAGGGTTTAGCTGGGTTTCTTGGAAAATTCTTACAAACATTAAAGTGCTTTCTCCTCTTCCAGAACAAACAGCTTTGTTTAGAGAGTTATCAGAGCCCCACCTGGCCTTTGATTTCTTCCTCAGCATACAATGCCTGGAGACTCTTCCCCTCCTCTCTCCTCGTGGTCTCTGACCTTGTCTTTCACCCCGCCTCTCCTTTCTCTTTTGGGATTTGCAATTCTGCACATAGAATAATGACTCATTTGGGAAGTCAGTGACCTCCTCAAGGAAAAAGCATATTCATCCTTTGTCACAAGCCCAATTTAGCACCCTCTCCTCCTTCTGTTTTTCCACAAATCTCTCCACGGCCCTGGCTAGGTTTTGTCATTATTATTGGATATCGATGGCAAGCCCCATGGGCAGGGACTATCACTCCCGTTTCCACCACATTCCCACATTTCCGTGAGATGGCAAGTGTACAGATGGGTGGCATGTGTGAGGTTTGTGGAGGTGAGAGCAGAGCCTTGTCACACAAAGACCTGGGCTTCAGGGGGGTGTGGACAGTGTCACAGGAAAGAGCAAAATTGGGTCCCAACAGGGAGGCCCCCAAGACTGAGAAAGCAGTAGGTGATACAGCCTCTTGCAACAGCCATGGGGCTAAGGGACACTGGAGCCCAAAGGGAACCAATCTGCCATATTCATAGGTGAAGAGGGGGCCCATACTCATGAGCACTCTTATGAAAGGACTGCCTTATTCCCAGGCTCCACTCAGTGACCAGCCAAACCTGGCTCTGCAGGAAGCAGTGTGGGTCAGGGAGGCCAGTCTCCCTACATGGTGAGGACAGTCAGAACCCATGCATACATGGTGGCTAGGCCCTGCATAGAGGGGCAGCCTGGGGTTGTCAGTCAACAGGAGTTCCACTGAAGAGTGCCCCTGTGGAGGAAGAACCTTAGACAGAAGCCCACTGTCTAAGAGCAGAACTACTGAGGCCAGTGTCCCAAGTGGGTGATGCCCAAACCTGAGGCAGCTGAGATCCCCACACAGGAGGAAGTGGCTTCCAGAGAAGGGAAGGAATCAAAAAGACCCAGTGAGGGAAGCCAGGCTTCTAACAAACCCAGGCTCCACAGCAGTTCCCCTCAGGGAATGAAGGACAGATTAGACACTTGCTGGAAAGAGTGAGAGGTGCCTGCCTCTGACCAAGCCCAGAAGTCCACGGACTTCTCATGGCATTTGGCAGCGGCATAGACCAATGTCAGTGTCACGTCGAGGCCATTTTGAGGCCTTTCCCTTCCTTCCCGTCTTCCTCATCCCTTGGCTGCTCCTCCCTGGCTCCGGGGTCTGTCTTTATCTTGTCCCCTGTTTCCACTGCTATCAGCCATTATCTAGGTGATGCCGCCGGACTGGCAGAGCAGGAAGTCAGCCCGAGAGTCCTCTCGCCATTCCCCACCCTCTTCCTCCTCTAAAGACAAAAGCCAAAGCAGCCTCGTTAACAGATGTGTGTTTCCCTTGACTCTTTGACTCTCATTTCCCACTCTCATTTTCCCGCAGGCTCCAGCTTTCCACAGCCAGGCTGTCCTTAGGAGCCACCATGTCCCCGGAGGCACGAAGGCCCACGACTGTCACTTCCTCCCCAAGCCTGTCTGCAGAGGACCCTGCAGAGCCCTCCGAAGCCAAAGCAGCCTTCTTATCCACAGCGAAATCAGCCGGACCAGAAAACAGCTCCGTGCACATCCGGCTGATGGAGCCTGTCTGGGCTGGACACAGCTCTGGTCTTCCTCATGAACAGGTCTCCCTATGGCTATTCCTCTCCCTGACCTGGCTGGGGATCTAGCGACAGTCGCAGGAGGGATGTTTTGGTCAAAGGGCACTAAGCATCGTTTATTATCCCAGGATTCCCCTGGGCATTTACTGTGCCTGTCTTCCATTGCTACAGAGATGAGGGAAACAGTCTCAAACAGCCACGTGGTCTGGGGAGAGCAGGGCAGTCTGGATGAATCACAGTGCCCTAAAACCTGGTCGAAGAGGCTCAGAGCAACAAGGGGGTAAAAACTGAGTGTCTTGAGCAGGCACCGGGTGAGACGTGGGAGCTTCCAAGGAGAGCTCATGGCTCTTGATGCTTTCTCTGTGCCAGGCATAATGCCAAGGGCTTGGCATGCTTGTCTAATTTAGTCCTTAAGCAAACCTACATGCCAGGTATGATTGCTGGCTCCAGATTGCACGGAGTCTGAGGCTTAGAGGAGTTAAGCCATGCTGAGAAATGAGACTCTAGGACTTAGAGCTAGGGGCTGAGTTCCAGGGCACAAGCAGCTGAGATGCCAACTCACGCCTCCCCTTTCCTTTGCTTCAGGGTCTGTTTTCTTGTGCCTGGTGAGTGACAGCAAGACATTTAGTCATATAGGGTCTCAGTTTTCCTTATCTGTAAAAGGGGCTTATGGAGAGTTTTGAAGGGACAAGGCAGAAAAGTTGTTCATCAGCGTCTGATCTGGAACACACACTCCAGCCAAATCATCCATGATGGGTTTTGTATTCTCCATCACCAGGCACTCTATAGGAGGTCACTGTCTGAGTGGTGCATCTTCTGCAACTTGCATTCTTCCTGGCTTTACCACTTCTTTCTCCTCTCTGGCTCTACTGCATCTCCCCAGGGCTCCGACAACCCCGTCAACCGTAAGAAATATGGTGAACAACACGCTGATGTTTTTAGCTTCCTTAAAGGATACAGCTCAGGGGCACTGAGAGCAGCCCTTATGGCCGTCTCTGTCACCAAGACTCCAATGTTGTCCCTACCAAGCACTATCTCCCCAGCCAGGAGATGCTGGCAACCTCTGCTGTCTGCCTCTGCCTGTCTGACCCATCTTGGCGCTTTCATGTCAGTGGATCATACATCTATTGGCCTTTCTGCGACTGATTTGTTTTCTGGAACATGGTGTGCTCAAGAGTTAATGACGTGGCACACATCAGAATGTCCTCCATTTTTGAGACTATATATTATCTCTTTTGTGGGCTTCATTCATTCACAGAGGAACATGAGCCATCTCCATCCTTTCGATAAGGTGATAATGCTGTGTAGACACGAACGCACATGCACTGTATCTGTCATATTCTTTTGACTCATACATACGTAACCACTATGTACCACAATGCCCCAAATGTGTAATCGTTGGATACAATGACAATTCTGTTTAATGTGTGTGTATGCATGTGTGTGCATATGTGTGTGTCTGTATTTGTATGTGTTTGTACATGTATGTATGTGCACATGTATTTGCCTATGCAGACAAGTGTGGAGGCCACAAGTTGATATTGGGTGTCTTCCTCTACTTCATTCATTTTTGAGACAAAGTCTCACTGTACCCCTGCCTGGCCTGGAACTCACTACGTAGAGCAAGCTAGCTTTGAATTCACTGAGCTGCATTTGCCTCTGCTACTTAATGCTTACGGGATGTGCCACTATGCCTGGCTCCACCCTTTTTCTCTAAGATTTATTCTATTGTTATTATGTGCATGTGTGTGTCTCTGTGTGTGTGCATGTGTAAGTGAGTGTGGGTGCTTTCTGAGGTCAGAAGAGAGCATTCTATCCCTTGGAATTGCAGGCAGTTCTGGGCAGCCCAGTGTGGGTACTGGGAACTGAACTCGGGTCCTATGGAAGAGCAGCAAGCGCTTTCAGCTGCTGAGCCATCGCTTCAGCCCCTCTTCCTTATGCTTTTGAAACAATTGTTCATTGAACTAGTACTCCTTGCCTGCCTAGACCGCCTGGCTAACTATCCCTAGACATCCTCCTGTCTCTAGCCCATGGCCTCAGCCAGCACTGGTGTTATAGGCATGCACAGTGCCTGGATTATTTTGGGGGTGCTGGCGATCCAAACTCAGGCCCACAGCAAGCACTAGATCTGCTGGGACACCTCCCAGGCAATGATAATTTTCAATGTTTTTTTTTTTTTTTTTTTTTTCATGGCTGCTGCATTAATTTACAACCATAGCTACAGGGCACAGGGGCTTCGGCTTCAGCACAACCCATCAGCACTTGGTATTTTCCGTTTCTTTTTCTCCTAACAGTAGCTATCTCAATGACGTGCATGGGATCAGTTTCTGTCTAACCTTTTCATGAGTGAGAGTCTCTGTATTTCAGGAGACATTTTGTTCTTCGTGGAGGAATCTGTCCAACTATTGGGAAATTCTTTCTATCCTGAGTCAAAACCACACTGCACCTGTCACTGACCAGCTTGGCTTTGTCCTGGGGGTCACCTCCAAGACTATTCCCTTGTTGTTGGTCTACAGAGGCTATATACAGACCTAGTGCACTGGTCTCTCTTTATGCCTGTTAGCTCCTGACCTGTCCTAAAAGATGGGGAATGGCAGACCAATGCTGTTTCCCCCTGATACACCCAGTGTCTCCCATGGGCACAGGCACCAACATGGCTGGAGGACACCATCCCTCTTCCAGGGAGTAAGAGTTATTGGAGGCAGACTCCTTGAGGAGTTAAATCATCCCTTGACTCAGAGGAGAGCCCTTTGGCCCATGGGAGAGCATTTTTCATCCCGGCACCCCCGGGACCAGGCTCTGTGTCATGGAGAGTGCAGCTCCCATTCTTTCCCCCGAGAAACTCGTAAATCATGCTTATTAGCACTTCAGCTCTTTGCACAGACATGAGCAGCTGGCCAGTACTAGATCTCCTAAGTGCTTCTTGAGGGCAGGAAGCGATGCCTCGAGAGCCCCAGGGGACCTGTTCTTCATCCCCAGATGCCATAATTCTATTTGGGTTCCCTTGGGCACCAGCCAAGACTCCTATTGCTAGTTCACATAAGACAGAGGATGGCAGGGCTGGTGTTCCCAGGGCAGGAATGGCCAACGAAGAGGGATCAGGGCTCCCAAGTGAGGGTTAGCCCACCATGTCTGTTTATGGTGACCGCTTCCTTTGGTATTTCTTGAACAAGTGTTGTGGACCTCTGCCGTGAGGTCATGTAGTTCTGCCCTTCTCCTCTGTCATCTTCATCTTCATCATTCTTCTTCATCTGTAAAATGAAGGGATTCTCTGGTGGTCATCAAAGCTCTACCCGGCTCCATCACCCCTGACTTGGCAGTTAAGTGCTCCAAGTGAATGGTCCACAATTACAGTTCCAAGTGGCACTAACTCTCATGGCCATTTTAACTGGAACAGTGGGACCAATATGGGCCATACTAGAGTATCTGAAAACAGGAGAAGAACTGGAGACTGAGGTATAGCCAGTCTGAAGAATTAACCTGGAGTGTTTTTAATCAGAGAGGCACAACCCACACACAGACGGGTACCTGTGCGGTGCCTTTATGCTATCCAAGGAAGATACTCTTTGGTTCTTGATGAAGGATAGAGTTTGGCATTGTATAGAAATCTCTACTGGCAGCCTGAAGACAGGGCTGCCTCTGGCACCCCTCACACACATGTGGGGCGGCTTTGATGGGGTGTTTATGGATGTTTAGAGTGTTTACATTGAATCCATAGTGGAAGATTAGCTTCCACACTGTGGTTGACTGGTCCTCAAATGGCAGTGGTGAGCCACCTAATTGAGTAAGGGATGACATTGCAAGAATCCACTCCAACCACTAGGTCAGTAAGGGCCATCAGTGAGCTTGGGAATGTGAGCTGACAGGGAGAAAGTTCTGGATTAGGAAGCAGAGTGCTTGAGTGTTCCCTCCTCTTCCCAGCTATGCCTCTGGCTAGGTAAGCGACCTAGCAGCCAGTGACAGGTGCTGTCTATCCCTGCTGAGCCACTCCACCCTGAGGTCATGTGACACCCACTGCATCACATGTCCGGCCAATCACCAAACTTAAGTCTGTGAGATAAGGATGGGTCCATGAGGCCAATGAGAGAGTCTAGTGCCCCTTCATGGCTGATGCACCGCTGTTGGAATGGGATGAGAAGTTTTTACTGGGACTGTTAAGTGACCAAAGTCTATAGTCGCCACAAATTCCTCCTCTCCAGGAGGAAGCTTGCCGGGGTCAGGGTACAATAAGCTAACACTCAAAGGGCAAAAGAACAAAAGGGTAGCTACAGGAGAAAGCCATGCAAGTTTTCTTTGCATTTTAGGAACTGGCACTGCCTGAGGTCCTAAACGCTCACTGTCACTCACTCTGGTGGCTTTGAGTTTTGATCACTAACAAAGCTGTGACCCAGAAGACCGACCCAGAAGACCACTTTGCGGAGAGGGGTGCCGTAAAGAGGGAGAAACCATGGTCCAGCTCACTCCCAAAGCTGCCTAGGAGGCCTGAAAGCCAGTCTTTCTTCCCTTCGACAGCTTAGTATTCTCTGATGGGAGCAAGGGAGGAAACTAGCAATCACTGAGTGTTTGTGCTGCCAGCAGGCTTTCTGGTTTAGCATTCTCCATGGCTGTCACCTCTGTTTTGCAGGTGAGGAAGCTGAGACATGGACAGGTCTCCTAAGTGACTCAAGGTCACAAAGTCAGAGAAGCAAGTGTTAGAGATGGGGTTAGAAACTAGATCTGACTTATGACGGTACCATGGCAGTGGGCTTTAGAGGGTCTCACTGGCCTCTTCTCTGTTTGTCTGTCTGTCTCTGCCTGCCTGCCTGCCCCCCCCCCTCTGTTGTATGTGGGTGTAAGAGTGCTAGAGTGCTAGTGTGAATGCACACACATGCATATGTATGTGTGCATGTGGAGGCAAGAGGCCATTGCCAGGTATATCTTCCTCAGTTGCTCTCTACTTCATTTTATTTATTTATTTATTTATTTATTTATTTATTTATTTATTTGACCAAAAAAACTCAAGTCTTTATTGACCTCGGCTACTTGAGGGGGATGAATCGGGAGGAGTGGGTGGCGCCAATACCAGGCCGGCCATGCTTCCCGGGCTTGTAGGTGATGGAGAACTCCCCCAGGTAGTGGCCGATCATCTCTGGTTTGATCTCCACCTGGTTGAAGGTTTTGCCGTTGTACACGCCCACCATGCTGCCGACCATCTCGGGGAGAATGATCATGTCCCTCAGGTGCGTCTTCACCACCTCCGGCTTCTCCATGGGTGGCGCCTCCTTCTTGGCCTTTCTCAGGCGCTTGAGCAGCGAGTGCTGCTTCCGCTGCAGGCCCCGGTTCAGGTGCCGCCTCTGACGGGCGCTGTACAACTGCATCAGCTGCTCATAGGACGTGTGGAGCAGCTGGTCGAGGTCTACGCCACAGTAGGTGAACTTGCGGAAGGTCCGCTTCTTCTTCTGCTCCACTTCAGCCATCTTGGCGGTTGCTCGGAAAAGGAAGGGTCCCATTTTATTTATTTTATGTGTACAATTGTTTTGCCTGCATGCGCATATGTGGACTATATGCATGTCTGGTGCCTGAGGAGGCAAGAAGAGGACAGAGGATTGCTTGGGATGGTAGCTACAAATAGCGGTGAGTTGCCATGTGCATGCTGGGAACTGAACCTGTGTCCTCTGCAAGAACAACAAATGCTCTTAACCACTGAGCCATCTCTTCAGTCCTTCCTCCTTGTTTCTTGAGATTTGGCTAGAAGGTCTGGCCAGTAGGCTCTGAGGATCACCTGTCTCTTGCTTTTTGCCCCAGCACTGGGATTCCAGACACATGTAGATACACCTGGCTTTTACATAGGTGCTGGGGATCTGAGCTCTGGTCTTCATGCTTGTCATGTTCTTTATCGACTGAGCCATCTCAGTGTCACCTTCATGTTGGAGAGGAGTAGGCCCACCAAAGATGTATTCTTTGATCTACAAAGATAATCCAGTAGGTTGTGTCATCACCAAGACCTCTAAGGTAGGGTTGCCTCTACTCTATGTAAATATTGTTATCTTTCTTTCTTTCTCTCTTCTTTCCTTTCTCTCTCTCTCTCTTCTTTCCTTTCTTTCTTTCTTTCTTTCTTTCTTTCTTTCTTTCTTTCTTTCTT
>JADRCD010226779.1:24779-41710 GCA_019843815.1 Montemys delectorum
CTCTCTCTCTCTCTCTCTCTCTCTCTCTCTCTCTCTCTCTCTCTCTCAAAAGATTTTGAGCCAGTGGTCTTATTTTCTCTGCCTCTTCCTTGTTCTCCATTGTAGAGCAAGGTTCCCAGAACACTAGTGGTCTGGTGGGGAGGTAGAGGAACAGCCGTGCCATCATCACCAACTTTGGAAGGTTCGCAGGCCTGGAGGAGGGGAGGTGTTCTCAGCCCATTTCCCTGGAAGGGAAGGTCCAAATGCAGAGTGGAGGGGGAGAAGGCAGAGGAGGCAAGATAAGCTTCGGTCATTTGTCATTTTAATTGGCTCAAATGCTCTGAGGAGAGCTGGGCCCTACACTGGCTCCGTTCTGGACAGAGTCCAGGCTCAGACTGTGGACTGCAGGGAGTCTCGGGCTGTGATGCCCATGAAGGGCACTGAGGAGGATAGGGTCAGGGCCAGGATGGGAGGCACATGAGTAGTCAGAGGCAGGCTGGCTGCCCCGGCATCTCAGAAATTTAAGACAGCAACCGAAATAGACATGTTGTAAAGAATTCCTGGCATCTGAAGGGCCTTCCTAGTTCTCCTAACTCATTCCACAGCTAAGAAGGACCCTGCCAACCAGCCAGGCTGAGCAAGCTCTGGGTACAGCAGGGATAGATAGTAGCTAAAACTGTATCCCTCTTCTAGGCAATGATCAGGTGCAGAAAGGGGCTCCAGACAGGGATAGTCCTTACATTTACCCATTGTGTGTATGTGACCTTGTGTCCCTGGGAATAAAAACAGGACAGGCTCTCATTCCCAAACTACCGGTGAGACTACCACAGCCTCAGAAAGATGTTTGATGCAGTCAAGAACCATGACCTGGCAGCTGACTCAAGCCAGTCTTGCTCTATGATAGTATCTGGCCCCACAGAGCTGGTAGCCCCAAAGAGGACTTCTGGATTAGGTAGAGGCTGTGATAACTGATGTTGGCTTTGTATGTGACTTCTAGGGACAATGAGGTCCATGCAAGTCTCCACTCAGAAGTGTCCTGGTCAGACTGTGGAATGAAAGGTAGGATATTACAAACATAAGGGTATAGGATGGGGATCCTTAGCAGGTTAGTCCAGAGAGCGAGCTAGGAGGGCAGGGAATGGTGACCCAGTGGGAACCTAAGTGTTTTAGACAGAGAGAAAGTAGGAAAAGCTAGGCTTCAGAAGGCATTTGTGACAAGGGTCCTCTGTGGGTGAGCCTCTGACACTCAAAGCAAGGCAATGGTTGGGCACTGGCCATCACAGGACCATTTCAGCATATGTCCACCAGGTGGCAGTAGTGTGGCTCGGGAAGTGCATCTGCTCTCTGAGAGTCAGTGTTGGCCTTGGGTAAGGTGAACGGAATAGACAAAAAGTCCTCTCACCACTTGTCAGGTATAGAGCAAGGCCTGTCATGGACCACATAAGAGCCATGGACATAGGCTGTGATTATTCTGCTTAGCCAGGGGCCAGGAGGAAAGCCCGGAATCTAATCAGTGTTTTGGGCAAACAGGTATCAGCCCAACACAGAAAGAACTTCCAGCAGCCAGCAGGTCAAAGATAGGAGGAAGTGAGACAACCACTGGCCAACACATCCAGGAGGGGACAGGTGAGGATTTCCTAGTGATACTGAAAGTCCAGTGTAAGATGGAGAGAGAGTTAGATGGCTTTGTAGAACCGTTTCCAGCCCCACAGGAAGCTGTTGTGGGAAGGAGAAATCCACCGGGAGCCGAGCTCACGGAGGATGTGTCCTGTCCCAGTGACACACATGGCGTAAGCCTGTCAGCCGATGGAGGCAGTTGAACAGACAGGTCAGTGCTGCAGGATCAGAACCACTGCTGGCTCTCCTGACCGACTCACGGGACTTTCGTCTGCTGCACTGATACCATTTGATAATTTGGGTGTCCACTCAAAGGATCCCTATCCGCAAACACTAGCTCCTGCCAATCTCATGTGTGGACCACAGTGAGGACAGTAATCCTGTTTCCCTCTCTTGGTCCCTCAAAAGATGCAATAAGATGGAAGAGACCAGACAGGTTTGCAACAGTGTGGAAAGCTCTCTTGAGGCAGCTATGACTCCACAGGCCCTAAAAATACCTGCCCCCAAGAAGCCCCCAATGCCAAACCCCCTGACAGTAACCATATGTGACCCCAGGTTGGACAGGGAGACCTTGGCAAGTGTCAACTACAGTTGAGCGTAATCTTCGAGGAGGGAAGGCGGTACCAGAGGGGCGAGCCTCTTCGTCTACATCCCACAGATATAAACACCAACAAGGAGTAATGACAGGGAGATCCCTGGAAGCCAGCCCCCTGACTAACTTTTCCATGAAGAGTCCCCTGGAGCTCCGGCCCTAATGGCCTGGAATGGCAGCTCATTATTCTTATCTTCTGCAGGCCAAAGCACCTCTGCAAAGACATTCCCGGTGCCTCATTCTGGATGTCTCAGTAGTCCTCTCATTTATGTGTATAGACAAGAAGATCAAAGCCCCGGGGGTTGCATGAAGTATGTCAGGGTTGGGCTCTCCATCCATTAGAGTTGACAAATGCCTTGTTCAGCTGATGGGTCACAGATAGCCACCCTGCCAGAGGAGAAAGCTGTGAGGAGGGAGGTGGAGGTGGTGGCCAGAGGGCTACAGCGACAGGAGAGGGATTGGAGTGGCAGGGTGGAGAGAGGACTAGAGTTACAGCCCCCAACCTCCACCAGCACCCTCATGCCTTTCTCTGTGTGCATGCAGGTGCGCATGTGTGTGTGCATGTTGGTGTGTGTGTATATGTGTGTGTGAGTGTGTGTGTGTGTGTGTGTGTGTGTGTGTGTGTGTAGGCAGGAAGACAACCTTGCTGTTATTTCTCAAGAGCCATATGCTTTTAAAATTTAGTTATTAATTAGTTAATTAATTAGTGTGTGGGTGCTTTGCCTGCATGTATGTCTGTGTACCACTGTGTGTCTGGTGTACCAGGTGGATGGAAGAAGGCATCAGATCACCTGAGAATAGAGTTACGGACAATATGCGATTTCTTATTTTCATGGAGAACGGTGCATATAAAAACTGCAATGTTCTCCATGAAGGCTTTCCATCAAGAGACCTCACCATGTGGGTGTTGCGGATCTTCATAGACACCGAAAAGAGAGGAAAGATGTGGATGTAGTATCCCAAAGGGGAAGGGGAAGAGAGAAGGAATGAGGAGAGGAGCTTGATATCTGTGAGCTCTTGAGAACTGTATGACTGCAGTGTCCACTCCCTGTCCCTGTGTGCCCCAGGCCTTGCTCCCCAGTGATGGTGCGTGCTGAAGCTTGCTGAGGTGTGAGTGGTGAGCCAAGAGAGAGCATCCTAGCCACACGAGCAAGAGGCTGCCTGTGCTCAAGGAAAGAGCAAGAACGCTCCTCTATGAGCTTTTCATAGAACCGGGAGGGGGGGGGGCTCCAGTCTCCGTGCTCCTTTGGGATTTCAGACTGGCTCACACAATGCTTTTAGAACCAGATGTTTACCCTGTGAGTCTTACGTCTGCAGCTGCCGTGAACCATAGCCGCTGGCCCCATCCTTACGCCTCCACCTATGCCAGCACACCTCTCTCAGATGCTAAGCTCAGAAGAGACTGAACCTACAGTCTCAGGGGCGACATCACCTGGAGCAGCAGCAAGTTAACAGTGTGGTAGCTCCAGCTCCCCAGACCCCAAACCTCAAACCTGTAGTCTCAAGGTCATGTGCTCACAGTGAATGCTATATATTATTACACGCTTGTGACTGAGATAGAACAAAATATCTAGTAATACACTTCCCTTTCCCAGTTGCTTGTTTCTTGAGGAGAAATAGCTTTACTCAAGAATGGGGAAGGGGGGAAGTCATGAAGACCTACATTTACGATAAATGGCCCCTGATACCTACAAAGACAGGCCTATAGAAACTAGTGGCATTTATTTTTAAAAGTATACTGGCCTTGATACTATTCATCGCGTCCAGGATATGATGAGGCCCAGGTGAATGGATAAAGATGTGACACTCATATATGCAGAAAGGCTATGCAGTCCTAAAAAGCATGAAATCCTGATGTTAGCTGCAACATGGCAAGAAATAGAAGACTTCATGTTTAGTGGACTTAGCCAGGCAGAGAAAAGCATCCACGTCTTGTCACTCACTCTCGAGTGGCATCTAAACACAATTTTATAGTAGTCAGAGTAGAGCAGAGGTCGTAGGAGGCTGCACCCAGCTCAGGGCCTGAACTTGCCCCTGACTAGGCAAGGGCTCTACCCCTGAGCTACCTCCTCAGCTTTCTTGCTGTTTTTGTTTTATTGACCAAGTTGTCCAGTTGGCTTTGAACAATCTCTACGACACGAGAAGGCCTTGAGCTGTCAGTTCTTCTGTCTCAGCCTTCTGAGTAGCTAGGGCTGTAGGTCCACACCACCAAGCCTGGTTTGTTTGTCTGTGGAAACCAGGGTTTCTCTGTGTAGCCCTGGCTGTCCTGGAACTCACTCTGTAGACCAGGCTGGCCTCGAACTCAGAAATCTGCCTGCCTCTGCCTCCCGAGTGCTGAGATTAAAGGTGTGCTCCACCGCTGCCCAGCTACAGGGACCAGTCTTCATCAGAACACAGACACCAAGAGCCTCCTGAGTTTGTTCCTGGAGGAAAGAAGTTGCACAAACCCTTTTTGAGGTTTTGTTTTCGAGGCTAGGAATTTACCTTAGTTTTGTTTACATTTTATTTTGTTATGACAAAATACATTCAGTATCAAAGTTACCATCTTAATGGTTTTAAAGAGGACCCCCATTGTCAAGAGCACATTCACTAGATCTAACCATGTACTCCTAGATCTATTTCACCTCCCAAACTGAGGCTTGGGACTCTGTAGGTGCTCACTCTGCATCTCCCACATCCCCCACACCATCAGCCCTACCATCCTACTTTCTGTGTCATCTATGCATGTCACTGCCCTTGGAATAGTGGGCCTCAGGACCCTGGGAAGAGGGTAGAGTGGAGTGCAGGCCACTTAGCAGAGAGAGAGAGAGAGAGAGAGAGAGAGAGAGAGAGAGAGAGAGAGAGAGAGAGAGGATGTCTGAATGCTGTTAGCGTGAGCTATGCTTTTCCATGGTGCCATCCCCACTTCCTCCCAGCACTGGTCTCAGGTGGACCTGGGCTGGGTAGCCTGCCTTCTATGAGTTTGGAAACAGCCCTGGTGAGTCTGGTTCTTGGAAAAACTGGGGAACACTAACTTCCTGGGACAACAATGAAAACAGTGACCACCACTATCTACCATCCCCCCCCCCCAACAACAACAAAAGAAAGGCTGGGGTTTACAAAGCTTTTTTTGACCCTTTAGCTACTGCAGAAGATGTGGCATAATCATCACAACACAGAATAAGACAGGGAATCCAGGGCAGTGAGCTCCTGCCTCAGGCCCTCACAGCCAATATGTGGCCATCTCCACATGTGGTCCTTATCCACAAGCCCTGCTGCAGTGAACAGAATGTCCATGGACCCTCCATTCACGTTGAATTAATGTGGAGTCTTTGGGAAGCAATTAGGCTTGGAGCGCTCATGAGTGGGGTTAGCGCCCTTATAAAAGGGACCCAGAGAGCTCTCTGGTCCTGTTTCCATTGTGTGAGGATGAAGAAGATGGCCAGCCACAGCTCAGAAGAGGGCACTAGGCAGAACTCCAGCAGGCTGGCATTCTGTTGTCCACTGTTTGGTGTGATAACTTCAGTTGTCTGGAAGCCACCCTGTGGGACTTTGTTATTATAGCCCCAAGGGACAAGGCTCCAGGGACAAGCCCTTTCAAGATGTTAGTACACAAGTCTTAAGACTATAGTTCAGATTCCCAGAAACCCACTGTAAGGTCAGGTGGGCGTAGCAGCTCATCTGCAATTTCAACCTCCGAAGCAGAGACAGGATCCCTGGAGCATTCTGGCTAGCAAAAGTAGGTGTACCGATGAGCTCTGGGCTTGATTGATAATTCTCACCTTACTGAACAGGGTAGAAAGTAATCCAGGATGACTTCTGACATCAACCTTGTGTCTCAAGTACCTGCATATGCGTACAGACACACAGACGGATAGAGACAGAGACAGACAGAGAGAGGGATGGAGGCAGGGAGAGGGAGAGGGGAAGGGAGAGAAACAATAGTGCGTAGGAATGGCTCTTGGACCATGTTAATCCAGCTCTGAATCAGCCTTTCGGCCTCCATATTCTCTTCCCTAGTAGGTACCTTACAGGAAGCTTCTCTGATCCCTCTCCTATCATCTTGGAAAAGGACATTTAGAGAGGCAGAATTCACAGTCTTCTCCATTCCAAAGTCCAATGATAGAGCCGCTCAATGCCTACAGCTACTCAAGACTAGGCAAGAAGGCGTATGAGTCTCTGCACAGTGGTCCTGTGTAATCCGTGGGGCGGATGAGCAATGACAAGGCAAGAAGGTGCACAACTCTCTGCTTGCAGAACAGGAGATTAAGGTTCACAGTGGCCCTGTGTAATCTGTGGGGCAGATGAGAAATGTCATGAAAAGTTGTGGGAACAGAATTTGAGAGGGCGAGCATCGGTAATGCATCCCACATAAGGTTCCTGTGAGCACATTCATGGTAGAGCTGGTTCCTGGAGCAGGACCTCCATGCTGTGATGCTGCAGACGGGCCTGAGGACCCCAGCTGAGGGCAAGGTGCTTCTGGGTCCCTGCAAAATAGCCGTGGATGCTTAGTGTTTACAGTCTCCTGGGAGATGAGAGACCTGAGTCTCCAGCACTACCCCCTCCCAGCAGCAGGGAGAGTGGACAGCTGCCAGCCCCAGTTGACCTGTGTGACCCAGAGCTATCACAGGAAGACAGTCCTGCAGTGGCCCAAGACCACCCATGATGCAGTCAGCCCAGGGTGGCCAGAGAGCAAAGAAGGAAACTACAGGAATATTCCTCAAGCCTTGGGCCAAGCTGGCCCCATAGTAGGTGCAAAACACACACCCAGTGCCCTAATGGACAGGGATTGAAACCCTAAATCACACTTCCTGAGCCCTTCCACACTCCATCCCATTCCCCTGGAGGAGTCACTATTAGGCACTGGACAGCTAAAGAGACTGAGGCACAGCACAGTCAGGGTAAATAAATATCCTGCCTGAAGTCACTCTGCCCCAGTATGTGGCAGAAGCAGAATTTCCAGGCAGGTCTGTCTACCCTTGGAGCCCACACCTCCCTCCACAGCCCCCATAAAGCCCATAGGAATTTCTGTTAGGGCTTTGTACCCAAGCATAGGACCAAGAGCCCTTGTCTAGGGTCTAGTCTAATACCCAAGAGCATCATATGAACCTAAGAGGATCTTACGGAAAATTCCAACTGGAACTCTCACATCACAGTGCCCTCGGTGTGCTGCACTCAACTGACCTAGCCTTTGGCAGAATAATCTCTCTAGCACTGGTATTGGGGGAGTAAGGGACCTAGTTCATCAGCCCACCTTACCACCTGAGCTGGAGAGAAAAAGATACAAACCCAGAAATCAGAAGCCATGTCAGTGTGGTGGTTAATACGCCCACTCCCTGCACCTCAGCATCCTCTTCTGAGCTCTCTCAAGGGGGTCTAGATTAGAGAGATACAGGTGAGGTCTCCAGCTTCATACAGGCTCTCACTCAGCCACTGCTAGGCAGGTCTGGGTTGAGGTGGAGAAGGACTATGTTCAGCCAATGCAGAGCTGCTGGGAGGATCATGGATGGACTCTGACAGTTCCTTCCAGCCTCTTTCCCCAACCCTAGTCCTGGGGAGTCCCAGCAGGTGTGTACAGCACTGATGACCAGAGCTGTGTGGATCTAGGCCCCTCTCCATCCGTTTTTCTTGGTTTGTTCTATCAGGCTGTCTGTAGATTCTGACTAGAGGCTTCCTAAGCATGGTACTGTTTGTTGGTGGGGAACTCTGGGTTAAGGGGATGACTGCCCTCTGCTCCTGTTCCGGCCCTTTAAGATAAATCCTTGTAACCCATGCATCCCTCCCTTAGACCATTCCTTGTGCCATGCGTACCCTGACTCCCCATGACCTACTTGTCTCTCCTGTGATACCACCCTTTAACTCCTTGTAACCCATCCATGTGACATGTCCCTCCTCAGCAGCATACCCACCCTACCCTCTGTCTCTTCTTGGGCACTACATGGGGTCCCTGTACTGTCAGCTGTTCTGGGAACAGACCCAGGTAATATATAGCCATCATCACTGGTGTCTGGGGAATGAAGATGGTGGTAGATGCCCCCAAATCAGCTTTTCTAGGTTTCCTTCATTGTCCCCCACAGCTAGGGTACATAGAGTCACTCCTTTCTAAGAGGTAGTCCTTGCCCTGCATCAGGAGGTAGGACTAAACTAAACTAAACTAAACTAAACTAAACACCAATATGCAAAATATTTGGAAACTTTGATGTAGCAGCCAATGGAGCTGTAGAGATGACTCAGTGGTTAAAGAGCACTGACTGCTCTTCTGGAGGTCTTGAGTTCAAATCCCATCAACCACATGGTGGCTCACAACCACCCCTAATGAGATCTGATGCCCTCTTCTGGGGTGTCTGAAGACAGCTACAGTGTACTTACATATAATAAACAAAATATTTGGATGACCGCTAGAAATCCCAGAGTTTGAATGTCTACAGATGTGACCAGGGGACCATGAAGTCCTCCTGCACTGAAGGTCTGAGGGTCTATGCTTAGCCACGGAATACCATCTGCCTCTCAGAAATGGCACCAGAACCCAGAGGGAGCTGTGATTTTAAAACTAAGTGAGGACAAAACTAAATCTCTGAGATTCAGGTGACCTCTGTAAAGACAGAGAATTGTGCTGTCTGGACTCCTCAGGTTTTCACCCAGGATTTTGTCCAAATCCTAGATGCCTGAGCACTTCTCTGAGAGGCCACCAACAGGGCCCTCCTTCTAGAAGCTGTGCTAGCTCTTGGGGTTGGGGGCGGGTGGAACCTGAACCCACATCCTAGCCTTTATGCTGAAGATCTTAAAAGTAAGGCCATGCCAGATAACATGCCAGGAGAAAGGCTGGCAGCCTCTCAGGGGCTGGCTTTTAAAGAGTAGGCAGCACCTAAACACCTCTGGCAGGTCTCAGGAGGCTTGTAAATCCAGTGAGGGGGATGGTGATGATGATGAAGGGCAAGGTGGTGATGATGATGAAGGGCAAGGTGGTGATGATGAAGGGCAAGGTGGTGATGATGATGAAGTGGATGGTCCTGGGCACAGTGGAGATAATGGTGATGGGGGGTGGTGGTGATAACAGTGATGATGGTGATGATGGTGACAATGATGGCCATGGTGGAAATAATGGTGGTAGGGATGGTGACGATGAGGGATACAGACGGTAGCTTCCTGACTCTGTGAGCTGAGCTGGGTACTAGCAAGAATTCCTGGATTCCCACGAGCTAGTTAGAACACACCTGCCACTTCTCCTATTCCCATGGGGGACTTTTACTCCACTTGTCTTGCTGGTGGGACAGTGAGGCTGGCAAGTAGCCTGGCTTAGTGCAGAGGAGCTGGGGGTACCAGGAAGCCCTGCCAGGGCATCAGGCTCTCTCCATTCCTCTCACGGCCTCAACTCAGTAGATTCCCATTTGCAGTGACTGGCTTGTAAATGACATTTGTTTATGTTCTCCTACTCCTTGAGCCTAACTTTACTTCCAAGCACAGAGAGACAGAGTGAGACGCTGGTAGGGGCACAAGAGGAGAGCCAGGGCTGGCACTGCTGTGGTCCACTGGGACCTGAACAGAAGTCCTTGTCTGCACCGATACACAGTGACAGTACCCTAGGTCCCTACTCTGCCTTGTGGTTTTCTGGTGGCTGTGGCTCAGTCCCTTGCTATCTCTGAGATGCAATCTTCTACATCTGTAAAAGGGCATTCTGGGATTGACCTGACAGGGCTCTATAAAGATGATATTGCTTCATTCAGTACTTGGTGCACAGTAGGGCCACATTTAATGCCTGGTGCGTAGGAAAGGAGAGGGAAGGGACAGCATGGTTGCTGTCTTTGAGCCACACTGGGTCTGGTGGGTGCCTTCCAACAGGCCCCTCCACACTAGCCTCAGCCACCACGAACCTTTGCCTGGGGCTGGTGGACGAGCTCCCATGGACCGCCCACCTGCTTCTCCCTTATTGGAGGAGTGACACAGCAGAAAGTAGATAACACAGAGGGCAAACACAGTGGAAATGGACTGGAGTGAGGTGGAGCCCAGCTGGTGCACAAGGCTCGATACTGAGCTCCAGAGTGGGACCCAACCCTGTGTGGGTCACATCATCCATTCCCTGCCACCAGGCCCTTGTCTGTCTGTCTTTGGAGAAAGTGTATGCTTTGCAGAAGGGTAGCTTTCCAGATGTGCAATAGCCCCACAGATGTGCCTACATGCATGCATTCGTGAGTGTGTGCATGAGCACTCGTGTGTCTGTGTGCGTGCAGGTGTCTGCACGTGTGTGCATATGAGTGTGTGTGTGCACATGTGTGCATGTAGATACACATGCGTGCATGCAAGTGTGTCAGTGTGCACACACACGAGCATGCACAGAGCCCTCATATCACCTATGACATCAATGGTTCCCTGCATCTTCTGCAGGTGTTGTCCTGGCATGAATGCCACCTTGCTGTCCGGTGGCAGAGCATGATGCACCTGCGTTTAGTTTTCGTTTCCTTTGCGCTGTACACCGAGCACTTTTTCTGTTTCTAGGCTGTGAGGGGGCTCTCCCGACACTGTTCTACTCTTATCTACCCCTTGTCTCCAGGGTGTTTAGGAACAGGAAGCCCCCAGCCCACCCTTGGGTTTTCTTTGCAGTAATCCTTTGTTATACAGGCACTGCAAATATTTTCTTCCCTGCTGACACTTACCTTAACTTTGATCAGAGGTCACTCAGAGAGACTCCAGCAGGGCTCACAGGCAGGGTATCTGCCTCAGGCTGTTTAATTCATAGTCCCCCCTACCTTCCAACTCAATCTGTAAAACCCTCACAGCCATCTTACAGGCTGCATGCTGTGGTACTGAAGGCTTCAGAGGCTCCGTCACACCCATCTGGCTTCTGCTTAGAGAATGCATTTGCCAGAGGGAAGCTAAACTTGGGACAGCCTTGCAGAAGGCACAAGGCAAGCAGGCTGGAGCCTGGGCATGTCTGACCTGGATTTGTGAACATTAAGATTCTTCTCTGTCTTAGCTTTCCCTGCACTCCAGTCTGTACTGAACCCTGCTCCACTGGGGTTATTTGGATTTAATGTGTCATTATCTATGGACCGTGGACAAAGAGTAAATGTTGTCTCCCCCGTCATTCAAGTTATATAGCGCAAACACAATGGAGCCTTTCCTGTGCCGTGGTCATAGTGAGAAACAGACACTGCCTAGCTCACCAGAGGGTAGAGCCTGGCCAGAGATGCCTTCTGCTTTTCCTGGCTTACTCAGTCAGACACATCCAAACACTGCCTGGCATGTAGGAGTAGGAGTGGGGGCAGGGCTACTATCCCGAGGAACACCATCAGCTGTCACACGGGAATCTGAGAGGTGAGTGAGACATAGTGTAATGAAGGAGCGACACTAATAAGCTAACAGGATTTTTACCGTCACTCCTTGCCTGGGTTTCCTGGGTTGGCTGGCTACTTGCGTGTGCACACACAGCCTGCACACACGCCTGCACACACCTGTGCCTTGCCATCACCACCTCCAGAGCAGTCTTATATGTAGTCATTCTCCTGCTCTCTGGAGAACAGAGGGCACAAAGGCCAGCTGGGTCTCTGACAGACCAGGTCCTGGAGGTTCATGGGAAAAGGCCACTCACAGTCCAGGGCAATGACCAGGAGGCTAATTTTAACCACAAAAGCAGACTGACCTTGGGGCTGGCAAGGGCTTCAACAGAGATGGCCCTAGATGGCGCCCTGGCCCTTCTTGAAGGCAGCAGTCTGAGGTAGCATATTCCCCTCGCCCTCCTACCTCCCCTGTCCCTGTCAGTTGCTGGGCAACATTCCTTCCACCTCATCAGTCCTCAGGAATCTTCCTTCAGTCCTGAGACTGGTTCCTGTCAGCCTCCGTCAGCCTGTGCAGCCCACACAGACCTGGTGGGCCAGGGGCCAAGGTGCAAGGTGGACAGGAGAAAGAACATGTCGGGAGGTTTGGGGAGCTGGAATCTGACAGGTTAGCCTCCCTCCACCCCCAAACTCCAGGGAAGATGTTATATGGCCTGGCTTTCCACTATCAAGTGTGTCCAAGGGAAGGGAATGTGTGTGAATTGACATCCAGCTACACGAAGAACCCTGTGCCTGAAGATTTCAGAACATTACACAGATTCCCTCGTGAGATGGAGAGGAAAGGTAACTGACCAGAGTTCTCCAGCCCAGCTGAGGCAGAGCTAGATCCTCCATGGCTTGACCCATGCATGGCAAGGTAGACGAGGGCTGAGATCAGGCCCTGGGATTCTAAGGCCACCCTCTGCCCAGGCTACAGCTTTCTGTGCTATCTGGTTCCACTTCTCTGGGACACACTAGCTGAGGAAGGCACTGCAGAGTCAGGGAAAGGCTCTGCCCACCTGTCAGGGTCCCAGCAAGGAAGACTGGCAGGAAGCCCATCTTCAGAGTCTTGGTTTGTCCATTGGCAAAATGAGAGCAGGACCACAGCCTATGTGCTCATGGAAGTGGCCTTAGGAGAACATGTCTGAGGCCTAGGCGCAGTGACACACAGGTGGCATTGATGGTCTGGGCAGTGCCCTAGCACCTTTGTCCGGGAGCACAGTACCCTTGCTTCATGGAGTGGACCCCCCCTGTCCCTGTCAGCTGCTGCTGATCCCCTTGGGAGAGGCCCTGTCTTATTCCTGGATGTTTCTCCCCAGGGTTAAGTGTGACCTCAGAAAGTAATAAGGTCACCACTGTCTGTGACAGCTGTGTGGCTTGCACACCCACGAGTTTAACTCGGCAGAGTGTCTTGGATACTCTCCAGGGATATCAGGCAGAGATGTGACTCTATGAATCACAGGATGGTGACTTCAATGAAGAGGGACTCTTCAAGATGGGGACAGCTGGGACCCCATCCAGCAGCAGAGCCTGCCAGGCTAGAGGCCGTGCAGCAGGGCCTGCCTGCCTCTCTCTTTCTTGGTTCCTTCCTGTCATTTTCTGATTCCCTCAGCCCCCTTGCTGACCTGTGGTTTGCTTGATGCCTAGGGTATACCCCTGTTCCCCATGTCTCATATGAAATTTATCCTCTGCCCCCCCGCCCCGCCCCCATGGCTCTATTCAACAGTGTTGGGCACTCAGCTGGTGTCGGGAGTAAAGCGCCCCATCCCACTTCCTAGGGGTGCAGTAGTGAGCCACAGACTGGGTATCTCTTCCTGTCTGCTGTCTAGATGAGTAAAGATATCCAAGACCAGACTCAGCCCGGGAAGGCCCTACAAACTGTGAAATGCCGCGCCGACCCAAACGCAGCTGTTTGTAGGCGTGACTGTTCTAAAGATACCACCCTGAGTCCTAAAAGCAGCACCTAGTGGCTGGCTGAGGAACGGGACTTCTCAGTGAGCAGCCACTCTGACTGGAGAGTTCACTGATGTCTATTTCATCACATTTCTGTTTTCTGAAGAACCCAGAGCATGCCACTATCTGTCGTCAAGAAGCTGAGGTAGGTGACCAAGCAGAGTCCCCCATGCCACCCCAGGTCCTTAGGAAAACACCTCATTTGACCTCCATTTCCCACTTGTGAGAGTCTCAAGCTCATGCTGGATTAGACAAGAGGTTTCCAGAAAGCATTTTGGAGTGGGACTGTGTTCTGCCTGATATCCATTACAAGGCAGCCATGGAAGACAGACCAATCAGCAAGGACTGTGTGAGACGAGAGGAGACTTACCTCCTCCTCTTCTGACCCAGCACAAGGTGAGCTTCCTAACTCTGACACCATCAGACTCTTTCTCCAAAGGTGGATGCCTCTTACCAGCTGCATGGTAAGTTAACTTAGCCTCTCTGGCCTCAGTTTCTCCTCTTCTGTAGCATGAGAGCTTCCCAGGGTTGCATAAACCAGCACTTCATACTCAGCGCTGGCTGTTTATAAAGGTCCCATTTGCATAGTTTGAAGACTCTCAAAAATGTGGGGGTGTCAACCTCTCTTTAATGATGTCCAACTCTGACTCAATTTTGTTGTAGGCTATGCCAATGACCCTGTGGGAGGTCTGTGTGTCTCTCCTGTTTCCTGGGCTGCCTCCTGCACTGTCTCTCTGTGTCTTTATCCTGTTGAGATGAAGGCTCAGAGCAAGACACATCTGCTGTGGGCCCATTTCCCAAATGGGGAAACTGAGGCTCAGGGGTGTGAATCGTTGTACCCACATATCTTGTGAGAGGAAGTGCTTTGACTTGAACTCAGGGTTTGCCTGATCCCAGAAACCTACTCTCACCCATTTTGTAGGTGGTATGCTCAGGTTCTGGGAAAACAAATGCCTGTTTCAGATAAGAATGGTCCTAGGGTCCCCAGGCTCAGTCTATATCCTTCACCAGAGTTCTGGGGAAGGGGGCAACCAGACATTTCAGGTGTAGTCCCCTTGCCAGTGGCTCATATGGCCACCACTGTGTTGGGTGACTGTGTCCACAGTGACCTCCCCTCCCACTCCCCATGTTTCCCATTCCCATTTTCTCTGCTTCTCTCTTTTTTCTTAACACATCCCTCCCCGCACTCTCCTACCTGACCTTCTGAATGGGATATGGAAGGTTCTTCTTCCTGAATACATTTGTGAACTACAACACACAGGAACCTTCATTCAGTCAGTGCGGGCAAAGTGCGACCCCTTGTGGTGAGAACTCTTCCTGGTTTATACTAGGATCCGGCGTCGCCTGGCCCGGAGAAAAGCGCTCTGCAGAGTAAGCCAGCCTTTGATGTCACCTCTGAAGCAGAGCTGGGAAAAGCCGTGGGAGGTCACATGGAGCCAGAATTCCTGGAAAATAATATCCCTCAGGAGCTCACTCAGCTCAGCTGCCAAAATCTGGGTCCTGGGCAGCCAGCGAGGGGGGGACGTTTAAATACGAAGCCACAGGCTGTAGATAGGGTTCAGGGAGAATGCTTGCCTGGCGCACATGAGGACCTGAGTTTGAATCCCTAGTGCTCATGTAAAATGCCAAACATGAGTGTGGATGCCTGTAACCTCAGCACAGGGGGAGATACTGGGGGGTTCCGGGGCCAGGAAAACTACTCTGTATAATTTGGGCTTGATGGATCTTACGCTTTGGTGGAACACAGAGTGTAGGGTGTGAACCCAAGTGTGAAGTGTGTTGATCCCAGCCCCTCTGGAGGAGCAAGTGGGCTCACTATTGCAAGGTGCTGGCATCTAAAAGTGTCGAGGGCTTGTGGAGACTCGACCCTTTCTACTTATTTTTCTATAAGCTTAAACCCCCCCACCCCTGCCTATAAAAACAAAACAGGATGAATGGGAGACAAAAAATAAAAAAATAAAAAATAAATAAATAAATAAAAAAAACAGGTGAGCGAGTGGCCACACTTGGAACGATCACTGCCCCATCTCATGACTTTCTGTCCAAGTTCTTAGGGGAAACTTGGAACTCAAGGTGCTTGCTTCCACCGAGTCTCAGACACAGGGTTTGTGGGGTGAGATCGCCACCTGCTGCCCAGGAAAGACAGTGTCAGTCATGCTCAGTGTCCTTTGCGGGCGGGTGTGGGAGCAAGGTGCTCCCCACCTCCTACACACATCTTATGTGCCACATCTGATTGTGTCAACCAGGTAAAGACCTGGGAAAAGGTAAAACTCTCATGACTTTATTATAGAAAAGCCCCAAAGTGTGCAGGAAGGGGTGGGGAGGAGGGTGACGCACAGCCAGGCTACCTGGAGGATTGACCCATAGTTCTAGAGCAGTAGACAGGGAAGCACTTGCTGTTGAGGCTTTCAGAGTGAGAGAAAAGGGAGCTCTGATCCCCTGCCACCAGCCACCCTCTGGGTTATGACAGCCTCACACACTGTCCATCGCTAACCAGTCAGACTGATCTCAACATAGTCCCGGGTCCGAACATAACTGGAAGTAAGTTCTAACACAGTCCTTCCTCATTTTACATTCAAGGAATAAAAGACACAGAGCAGCTAAGTAACCTGCCCAAAGGCATACAGCCAGTGAAGGATGGGCCAACGTTGTGCCTTGAGAGTTCATGCCCCACCACGAAGCCATCTTTGTCTCCTGGCTCCCTCACTTGAGAAGCAGGCACGCCATTCCACCCTGACTCTACAGCCTACCTGGTCTGGAAGAAGAGCTAAATGTGAACATATTAACCTAAAGTCAGAGTCCAGCAGGAAGCTCAGGCTGGGAGCCCCGAAGAGCCCATTGGGTGCTAGGGCTGCAGTTCATATTGGCCTTCCGTGGCTGTGTAGAAGTCCTCCAGCACCGACTGCAGAAACTCAAAGGTAGGCCGCTCCTCCGGCCGGCCTCGCCAGCACTCAGTGATGATGTCATGGTACAGCTCCGGCGGACACGTCTCTGGGCACGGCATTCGGTAGCCGTGCTCCAGGCTACGGATGACCTCGGGGTTGCTCATTCCTGCAGGAGGGTGGACACAGAGCTTCAGGGCAGGTGGTGCTGCAGTCACTGGCCCTGAGGAGCACTAGACTAGGCCCTGACCAGCACTAGACTAGAATGGAGAGAGCATGCTCTGACATGCTACGGCTAGTGTAACCCTAGCAGGTCACATAGGTGTCAGGATGGCAGTACCACTTGGGGTTTTCAAACAGATTCTTCTTGTATAGGCCAGATTGACCTTGAACTCAAGATCTATCTGTCTCAGCCTCCCGAGGGCTGGAATCACAAGCTTGAGCCACTATGCCTGGCTCTGATGCCATCTAATTCCACCCTAATCTCTCTTTCTCTCCCTCCTCCTCCTCTCTCTTCTCCCCTCCCTCTCCTCCCTCTTCCCTTCCTCTCCCCCTCTCTTTGCCCCCCTCTTGTGTGTAGTTTGTGTGTGTGTGTGTGTGTGTGTGTGTGTGTGTGTG